>VOMN01050736.1:0-16321 GCA_014899125.1 Orchestia grillus | reverse complement strand
ATCCCTCATCTTGGAATACCTCGATGCTTACCTTATATCCCTCATCTTCGGAGCAGTTTCTTCGTTATTTAAGGACAGTAAACTATGGGAATTCGTTCCCGGAAATGCTCGCGTGATCCCAATTCTCATAGTGAACCTGGCTACTGACACACACTACCAACTCATATCTTCCAAATCCCAAAATTCATGGCTGCTCTTCAATGTTTTCAACGAACAAAAGTATAAACGCACCTCCAATGCGAACATTTTCTTTGAGTGGAATGGTATTCAGATGATTTCAATGGCGGTGCATCCATATAATTAGGTCCGGTATTTATTGTAATTATGGATGCAATTATTGTTTACAATACATACTTTATCTGTGAATTATTTTTGTAAATACTCGGTGAGTGAAACTATTTTTGTATTTTATTAGTAACTTTTGAGGACCACTCGATTGGCAAATTATTTTAAACTGCTTCATTGCTAAATTTGTTCTGTGTATTACTCTATGGATAAAAGCAATTTTTACATCACTCTATTGGTGAATTAATTTTTGTATTACTCATTGGTGAAGGTTTTAATGATACTCTCGTGTGAAATTCTGAGCTCTTCTTTTCGTGAAATTATGTTTAATAAATTTTTCTACGGAGCTTTCAATAAAAGTAAAACCTGCTTCCGATTCATACCACGTAGCAAGATATTAATTTTAAAAATGTAATGCTCTTAATATTCATTTAAATCACTTTTGTAGTGAATTACAATTACTGTCTTGGGATAAAACAGAACTTCACGCTTCTCGGTGGCAGAATTACCTGAAAGATCGTCATAAAAATTAAATATCTGAAAACTGGTCAGAGTAGCCATGTTTTGTGAGTTTGTGAGCGAATAACTTTTTGCACCAGCGTACGAATTCAGATAAGTTATGATAAGTTTTGAAAAAATTATGTTCAACTCTTCAAAACCCAGTGGTATTATTCGGACGAGCTTCATAAGGCTGCTGCTTACATTTCGTACGAAGCTAAACGCTGTCTTACTACTAAAATTATTCAGTCGTTATAGGGCTAAGTTAAAGCCTGTACAGGGTGGCCCAAAAGTAAGTTACCCTAACTGGTATCGGTAGCACTGATACGTTAACGAATGTTTAGGACACAATGTCATGAAAGAGTACCTCACTTCTGGGGTATCCTGTATAATCTTGGAGAGGTTGTGTGATTCGAGGAATAATTCATATGTACGAATTAATCTCTGTAATAACACACACATATGTAAAATTGGTACATAAAATTTCTTAATTCAAAAAATATCATCAGCTTCATCTCCCGAACTTTCAGAGCTTTTCTTGATTTCAGCTTCAGTTGGTTACCGTTGTCCATTAGACCAGGAACAAGGCAGGTACCTGAAAGCTAAGAGCTGTCGCTCAAATTAAGACTGGCACCCGAAAACTGGTGAAACGCTCTTCTCTATGAAGAAATAAATATTTTCCTGAGAGAAGATCTCCGTTGGGTAAATATTCTGCGTGCTAAATTGTCTCTGAATATTAATGAACGGTGGGATGGATATGGTTTATGATGACTGAATTTTGATGAATCAGGAGGGAAAGGCGTGAATTTTAAGCTCTAACGAAGCGTTCAGAACAAGACGGAAAATATTATTAATGTAATCCATTGCACTTTATCCGAGCAGAAAAATTTTCAATCTCTATCCAGGCAACTTAATGCAGCACAGAGCGCAACGCTTGCACCTTTAAGACAGTCTTGAACACAAAAGAGTCGAAGTCTACGTTGTGATGAAAGTCTTTGAAGAAAATTGCCGAACTGAAGAAAGACTGCGTCTGATAACTGTACTATTCGGCAATGAGCGGTACTTATTATTTCGCCTGTACCTGCGCACAGAAATCTCAATATGAGCCTGAACAAAAACTTTCATGTACCGTGCGCGTTCCAAGTCATCCAAAAGCTCTATTTAGCTCTGATAATCAATAAAACAGCAGTAGTTCACTGAACAAAGGTATAATAAGAAGAAATGACCGAGCCTTCAAGCGCATGATAAAATACCCCGCTGACAGTCCGAAAGTGCTTCTTGCGTACGGCGTGAGAGAGGACGATTTCATTCAATGGAATCGTTGTATAAACTCTTGGGTAATTTTGCAGGAACAATCGTTAACGTCCTCGTAGACTCGCATCGTGAAAGCAGTAATTGTCAACACTGTCTAGAAAATGATTGAGAATCTTGAGTAACTCCATTTCGATTTCAAAGTTATTATCAGTGAGAGTTGTAGAACTTTATCTTTTCTGTAACGTTACTTGAAAGAAATTTTATAGCTCTTATGAGAATGATTAACAAAGCTTCGTGACTAAATTACTGAGAACTTCATTGTGAATATCTTGACATTTAGCCTGATTCGACTTAAGAGGACGAGGCGCCATCGCTAATTTGGTATAACTTTCCAGCGCAAATGATAGTGGCACCACATGAATACCTCAATGTTTGAAGCTACCTGTTATTACAACAGGCGGTGAGGTGAAATTCATTCACATTTCTCAGTGCGGCTGATATGCTCGCGCCCTGATGAGGCAGCGTCAGAATGTAATGCACTAAAAGACCTAATGGTAGCCATCAGAGCCGCTTCCATGAGAGTGATGACAGCGAAACCTGTGCTTAAGGAACTGCACGAACACCACGTGCTGCTTATAATGAAAGAACTCTGGAGGCCATAAAGCAAAATTTATTGGCCCAAACTTCCAAGGCAATTTAGGTGCTCTCCGCCCTAAATATGCCATTATGCATTCCAGCCAAGAAAATCTACGGGGTCTACAATCAGCATTTCGTTACTCTTGGTTATCCTTACGTGTAAGCTTGCAAAAAAGTACCTTGAGAATTCGTACACCTGTAAAAATATAAAAATTTAAGATTGGTAAGCGCTTATATAGTGGCAGAAATGTAATTTCAAAAATTTACTTGTGTTGTACAGCGCAGTGTGAAAACTCGTGTAGTAATCGATACAGAAAGTATTTGTGTGGGGGAGTAATTGAAAACGATAATTCAATGAGTGTTAATAGTAAAAATAGTTTTCCATTCTGACGTTCACGTATGTCAAATTTCAATAACTTTGCTCGTAATAATTTTTGTCGCACGTGTTTAACGATTATTGAACGCATTAAGCTCAGCGACGTAAAGTTCAATGGTTAATGAGAGTACAATAATAGGAAACCCAAATATAAATTATCATGATAATGCTGATTAAAATCAAACTTGATGTTCGCGTTGGCAACAATTGGAAGTCGTGTTAGAAATGAAGATAACGCATCTCTTTTCGTCCAGCGCTAAGGAATTGCTTCACTTCGCTAATAGTGAGTGAAATTCTTTTTTTAGTTATAAAATAACGTCAGAATATATGCCTTATTTCACTGGCGCATCAGCATCAGGCCATCGTAATCGAGAAGAAAAAGGAGCAAAATACGTAATTTTTTCACTTTTTTCTGCTGACTTTTTTCCTAACATCGATTATTCAGTCTTGGATAAAGTGACCCCAAAGCCGACTTAGAAAGTTCAATCCTTGGAGCACTACGGAAAGATTCACTGATACTAACGGCAAAATCAGGACCCACTGTTCTGCAGGGCTCATGAGAATTATCAAACTGCATAAATTTAAGGAGCCAGAGCATACTGAGCAGCCCTCTAATGCACTACAGGAGGCTCAGAAGTAGGCTAACAGCTACCGCGTAGGTAATTTCTTACCAATGATGTACAAGAAATCATAAAATGAAAAAATGGCTTTACAAACATGAAGTGAGTTATAAGCTGCATGGAAAAAAGAGTATACCTAAGTTAGATGTATACTCTGAGGATTTAGCTTTTAAGGGTACAGTGCGCTTTAACTGTGTTTGGCCTGCTTTTGGGTCACCCTGAGTGCAGTAAAATTGGTCACAATATTTGCACCGAGATCACGGCTGAAATCTACGGATATTTCTATCACGTTTCATTTACTTTGTATCTAAGTGCTGAATAATTTCGGAACTTGAGCGTATGAAGCACATAGCAAATGCTTGCATGAAAGTTTGAAATTAATTGTGCATCAAAAGTTTCATCTTTAAAACACATGTCTGCTCGAAAATAAAGAAATATTTCCCATAAAAAACAGAAAAAGATATACGCTTCTTTACAATCCGTCGAGTTATAAGTCGTCATGGATAGTATTTTCTGGTGCAAGCGTTGCGTGGCAGAAAATTTCACGTTTGCCACAAATGTGCAGGAGTGAAAAAATTTATCATCTAAATTGCGTCGCATGTCAGGCAATCATCACACAGCACAACCATGAAGCGTGAGTCGGGCAGCCATATTGCGCAGCAGCGTCAGATGAGAAGCCATCTTGCATTCCATAAGTTGAGTGCAACGCATCGATCGCATTTAATATTTAAACCTGCACACAGGCATTCGCTCATGGAAGCCCGACTTGCTTCACAATTACCGAGAGATTGGGTCTATAACCGCACTTCTGGCGAATTATCCTGCTGGCGCCCTCGCATTGGATAAATATTACAGGGTGTGAGTGCATCATTACTTCCCCTCAAGTGTGAACGGCGCTGCAACTTCTCAATGACCGGTTTTGCGCTGAAATTATGGCCAGGAAAACTTTCATGTAAAATTCACAGAATCTCTTTAGTAGGCTACGTGAGGGCTACATCAAACTATTTCATGTAATTCCTAGGGTAATAATCTGTTGTTCTCCAAAATTATTCTTAAATTTATTTGTTTACACATTATTTCAATCTGGTTATAGTCCCTAGGGAGCTCTGTTAGGTTACCTAAGCTATAAATAGGCTTTCATTCCTATAGGGAATTCTTTCATTCTCACATTACTTCTTTCAATTCCATACCTACTTTACTGTTTCTTCTTCGTCTTTCATTCCTGTTTATTCTTGATTTGTCTTCTATGCACGGGAGAACCTGTGTAGAAAAACCCCTCATGCATAGATTCCCGGTCCTCATAGTTTGTTCTAAAAAGTCCCTTCTTTTCGCTCTCTTCGGCATACATTTCATGAAGATAGAGAGCTTCAAAGCACCTAATAATCTAACTTATTTAATCGCGTGTGAGCTATAATTAATTAGAATTCACCATTTCAATAGATTTTTATTGAAATATTGCTCGGAAGTTAGACATCTAAGATACCCTTTCCTCTATATTGCGAGTATATAATATGTGCAGTTTTTCTGATTCAGTGAAAAAATTACTGGATGTTTATAAAATAAGTTATCTTCTTTTCTCAACGTTTATAAGCACAGTAAATTTTTATCAGGAACAGGGCACAAAGGAAGAGCCCATTGAAGTCAGATTCGTAAGCCAAGCGGCAACGACCAGCGATAATTCACAGCAGATTTGGCGTCAATGTCGGGCTGCAATGTGCACAGCCGCACGCCGCTGCCTCGCCGGACTTCAGCCAATGCAGGCATCGCGTGCCGCTTGGCTGGTAATGAATAACGCCACCATCACTAATTTCTCAGTAAGAGAGAGATTTTGCATCTGATTGCAGATTGTAACTAAATAATGAATCATGAATTGCAGTGTATTGATCCTCGAGGCGAGAAGTATATTCTTTTTACGTCGCTGAAACGAACAAAGTTTCAGGAATTAACAAAAGTTAGTCCTGGTTTATTTTTAATCCGAAGGTGCGCAACAGCGAGTATGAAAATTGAAGTTCATCTTCATCACATATATCTTAGCGTTTTGTTTTTCAATTTCACAGTTGATTTTTGAGCCACTTCTCTTTGGTACTGTGATGAAACACACATGAAACGCATGAGAATTGAATCGCGTTGCGCTGCTGATCGTAATTGTGGAGAAATGAGAAGCGTTGTACCCCAGAATAAAGAATTAAATAAATTAAATACGTATTATCGCATGGAGGTCAGAAATGCATCGTCTTTGCACCGAAGACGTATTAATACCCCTTTAAGCACTAGCCATTGACGCTGAAAATTGTAGACCATTATGTTTGGAAAGAAGGCTTTCACCAGCGTTAGAAAAAAACCCAAGGTTCAAGAAATTAAGCAATTATCACTTCTTTATAATCACTCACTTTGAAAACAGCGTTTCTAGATTCCCGGATTCGTAGTTTTTTTGCCTTAAGTTACTTTATACCTCTAAATTTATATCTTACTCCATGAAACTATCTCTGATTTCCTTTCATTGCATTGAGCAAACCATATCGAGCGATCCTTTGTTTCAATGCTCATGAAATTCGACTTTTCGAGCCTCCGTAGGTCGAATGACGGCAGTTCTTATGGCGAGCACCCCACGTAATCTAACGTCATAAAAATGCAAGAGCGATGTCGTGAGGAGCGTTTACTCCAGGTAATCTCATTACAGCAGAGGGCCTGCGTGTTATTATGAGAACCCTGCTATAGGCAGGCATAGCCTTCATTTAATACGGTCGTGTAATCAGGTGTAACTGCGACACAACTGGCTGCAAATGTGGCCCTGACACGAGTCCGACGTCAGGTCACACAAGCCTGAGCCCGCTGGCAGTGGGACACCGAGTGTAGATTTTCTGAGTTGTACCTTAGTACGAGTTGCTCAAAGGGCATATAATAGGCTATGGATATAGAGTTAAGTTTGTATAGCCTGTGCTATGCGGACGGGCATCTTCAAGGAGAAACGGTTTGCTTACCTTAGGTTTGGCTTGGCTTTCGGGACTTATATCTTTCGTGCCCCTTTAGCTTTTTTCTATTTTCATGATTTTTCCGATGAACATTTTTTACGCTTTCTTCCCCTTCCTCCCTAACGTGCCGTTTCCTCAAACGAGGAACCCTATCCATAAACGCAGCAGTCTATAGATTCCGCTTTTTCTTCAGCACTTTTTACACTTTTTTTGCGCTACAATTCATGTGGACATGGAGCTGAAAACTAAGTAAGAAACTAATCTTGAGTGTGAAAAATACGTAACATAAAGCTCAAATTATCGACACCTACTTATTTCTTAGAGGTGAATTTTTCGTGGAAGAGAAAACAGTAAAATGAGCGCTACTGGATTCAGATTATTTTAATTTCAAAATTTGCGAGTTTGCAGCAAGTTGGTAGCCATGCGGGACAATGTCTGATATAAGCAAGATATATGCAAACAATTTCATAATCCTTTCCATCGCGGGGTATTTAAATGTGATGCAATATCCCTCGGTACCAAGGTTTTTGTTCATGGTTCTTGACACAAGAATGTTAATTTCTAAATTCTGTTCTTTCAGAACTTTAGAAAATGCTCTTTATTTATATAAAAGTTATCTTTCGTATTCTACTTGCATTATATTTATTATTGGTATTACCATTCTAAATGAAGGCGAAAACCATGACTGACAGACTTGATCTCAAAATTTGCAGCTCCGCCATTTATTTGATTTCCGTTTTGTTTGGTAACCAAAGTGCAGATAAATATAGTTTTATCACAAGAACACGACAGAACTAACCCAGGCCAACCTAACCCAACCCAACCCAACTAAACCCAACCCAACCCAACCCAACCCAACCTAAGCTAAGCTAAGCTAACCGAACCGAACCTAACCGAACAGAACAGAACCTTATCTAACCTAACCTAATTTTGTTACCGACAGGAATTAAAGGTACTCGCACACGATGAAGGAAATTTAATCTCGTCGATAGTTCGCTTCTTTGTTTAGCGCTCAGTGTCAAAATTTCAGTAATTTCTCAAAAGATCGAATAACTTTTGCACGAACTTAAGGTCACCCGTCAGCAAGGAGCACTGAGAACGTTGAACTTTCTGGGTTTGTCTAAAAAACAAAATCCTTGGCTATGTGACAGAAATCCTTCAATAAACTGGAGACTTTTCTAAGTCTTTCAACAGTCAAGCTCTTACATGATCCTCAACAGTAGAAATAAGTTTCTGAACAAAATATGAGGGCCTCATTTCAGAGAGAGCGCACTTCTGCAGGATTTAGGGTCCAGGCTACGGCGGATTGTAGCGGTTGTTAGAAGTAAAACAAGGAAAAGCTCTAGAAGAATACTTTGTTTCGGGCTTCCAAGAGGTAACTTTTTTTCATTCAGAATCGAGCAAAAATTAAACGAATAACAACGGTTCGAAGCGTCGGATCTTCGGAGCTGTCCACCAGATGTACAAACTACATTTCATGGCTTGCAGGTGCGTACGAGGCAAGTTATAAACGAGTGAGGTTGTGGCACTTTTCTTCTGTAAAGGGTGCAGCTGTTCTTTTTTACGTTTTAGTCGAAGATTGTTGTAGTGTTGCTTTGGATTTCTTGTCTGTGATTCTCTTTAAGAATTAATGATGCGGAAAAATGTCGATTTTCTTTTATGAATATCAGAAATAGTTATTAATGTTTTGTATTGACGGAACGATCCATGTTTGCCGTTGTTATATCGGGAAGATTTTCTTGACATGCTTGGAAATGAATAATCATGACCCAGGGGAAAAAGTACTATTTATATTTCTATTGCTAGTTTATTTTATAAGAAAATTTTTACAATATTTTTCATACGCTGAAGACAAACTGTACTAACCAAAAAATTCTAGAAAACGTTATGTATGAAGAATTGTTTAAGAACTGATTCATCACCATTCTTACTACTTCTTGAAATTTCTGAGATAAATTTGTGGGGAATGACTCCAGAAAAGTTATTTTCTGTTCAGTTATTCAACCTCATCAGTATGTTTCATTTCATTCAAATCGTAATTTGTCCATGAAATCGTATGACATAACCCGTACTACACAGATTCATTATGATTCACAGATGTGTAAGAATGTATGCCAACAATAATAAGAAATCATGCTACACAAGTAAACTACTGACCCACAATAGCGCAGCCAGCAACTGCCGTACAAGCACCATTCAGACGCACCGACTGGATGCGGCATTCTATCGTAACGACTAAACCTTGAACTTATAAATGATTTTGGAAACTAAATCGAAACTGAATTTTGTAGTTTACATTTTACCGAGGGTATCTAAAAGTGTCAATGATCAATTTCGATCATTAAGGGGTTGAATTAGTGAGGCTACCAGACCCACAACATTCCTTCATCAGTTATCATACGATTGGTTTGATAGTTCTTTAGCTGAAAAAATGTACGTATATAAGTATACCAAGTTAAATTTTAGCCGAGACTAGGGTGTCTCAGTACTACTCCGACGGGTTGATATATTAAGGTGAAATAAGTGCACTCTTCATGCACCGCCTGTTACAGTCGGAATTACATATTCCTCTTGGGAAAAAAATCAATTTATTCGACTCAGCGCACTTTCAACGTTGAAAACAATTAATTTCAATCCTGCTTCATGGTTTGCATTGTTATTACTAACAAATTATAGACAAGGTGTGAACCAGTTCAACATTTCATTAGCATATTCATTCATAATTACGAGCCACGTGTTAATATTTTCGTAAGAAATCAATACAAACTCACCGGTTTGTTCCCGTATACTCTCAGAGAATACTCTAAGTTTTAAAGTTCCATTATTTGAATATTAGGTCCTTAGAAACATTGGTATTCAAAAACGCTTTCTTCATCTTTTTACCATTAAACATTAAGTGATGCAAAATTACGTACTTTCAATTGGAGCATTTTAACAAAATGTTTGTGCAATAAGCATTTCTGTACTTCTGAAATATTTGCGCAGAGGTTTAATAATAACAGCAAGATCTTGTTCGAGTGAAAGCTTGATAAATATTTACTAAAATAATAAACGTTGTGTTTCAATTTTTTCCGTCATGCCAATACCTAGACTTGGTTCAGTTACAAATGTGGAGTGTAAACGAATTAGGTTGTTCTGAACAATAGAACAAATTCAGGGTGTAATGATGAAAGAATTAGTCGTGTAAATTATTTATGCACTTAACGATTTCGAACATTTATTTGAACCTTGAATGACATTTCACTCTAATTTCAATTTTGACTTCACACTCTGACGTTTGAAAAATCGGGACATTTTAAGAAAACGGCAGAGTTTTCGAACCTGCTCTCGGGTAACGGAGATATCCACATTTACTACTAGCAAACGTATCCTTACAAGATATTTTCTTAACTCTATACTTTCGTACACCCTATTTCAGCGTGTTCCAAAACACAAAAGGGTTCTCATATTTTCTGTAAGCTTGGCCAAAAAGGAATTTTTGTAAACTTGGCCCTTAACAAAGGCAGGCCAGACGGGCCTGCTGTGGAGGCGCCCCTGCAGAGCGCACCTAATGAAGGAGGACGTGCGCCACAGAGGGCGTAACAAAACACCACGACGCCCCACACGCCCCATCACACCAAAAACATTTGCTCCAGCAAAGCCAGAGCCCTTGAGTGCTGACGATTCCTAACAGATCTCAATGGAAGAGTACCTGCCTTCTGAACAATTATATTTAGAATGACGGTTAGGAATCCTGTTAATAAGAAAGCAGATCTTATCTCGTCTATAGTCATGATAACAGCGCCTTGCTGGTACGGGATTTTACGTTAAAGCAATCTTGTAAACAGGTTACAGAAATTCCTTGTTGGCCAAGTTTGCAGAAAATATGAGAACCCTTTTATGAATAATTGCCTATTTAAAATTTGTATGAATCTAAGTACCACGCATCTATAAAATTAACTATGCAATCGAGAAAATAAATCCAGTTTCAAAGAGATGACACAGGTTCCCCCAAACTGAAAGAAATCCCAGAGTGGGAATCAAGAGAGAAATCACACCACAGGCACACATTCATCCTCATTACTGAAGAATGAATTTATTTAATTTCAAAACTGAAACTGAGTTACACTGGTACCTTTAACGACACGACAAATGAGCCTTTGGAAATAGAAAGGTGCCACATCTCACTTGCGGTACCCACCACTGCACATGGGTTGAGTTACCTTCAGTTTATCGTCTCTTTTACCTTAAGGAAGTTTTAATAATTTCAAAAGATTAATACACCAGTCTTTCGATCCTGGAAGGGCTGCTCCGAGTTTCTCATACTCCATAGTTTGTTTTCCTTTTTTTCTTATAGATTTAAGATTATGAGCCCCTACTTCACCAAACTTACATCAGATTCAGGGTTACCCTTTCATAATTAAAGGAAATTGCAAGCGCGAGGAAGACGGATGAACCAAACGTAGTGTGGCCACAAAATCTGGGTTAATATTCACTTTACTGCGGCCGATTGTACAGAGCATACTATTAATTGGACAGCCTTCAGCTTTGTGTCATTGGGTAGAATTTTTTACTGAATGGGGAAACCTATTTCCAAGTGGTTGATGATAAGAAAAAATAATGAAAAATTACTTTATATTGTACAACCAGTCTCCTGGTCTTGTGCTTCCTCCCGGTTACGTTGAGGTCACGTTAGGGTTGCATTAGAGTTATGTAAGGCTAATTTAAGGTTGCGTTAGGGTTACGGTAGGAAAGGTTAGGTTAGATTAGGAATGCTTTGTTTCGCTCATATGACACAATGCAACGTTATGAAGAGGTGTAAATATGTGGTCCAAATTTCCGTAGATTTTATGTATATAATTTTGAAATATCAGTACAGGAACGGCTTGAATATCTTTCAATAAAGCTTTTTGAAAAATTCGTATCTAATAACCCTAAATTGAAAGCTATACAATGAACAAGATGCTCTGTGGAGTTGGCCGCACTAAAGTAAATATTAACCCACAGCTGACATTTCTTCTCAGAAACCCAACTACGCCACTCGGTTCCTTGTAAGGACCCACTGTGGATGTGACTATGATCCGAGTTATGGACTACATAAGCCATTCATGTACATTTATGTCAGGGGTGGCCAACCTTTTACAAACCATGCGTCAATTTTATGTCATACGGTTTCAGATGCGCCATAAATCTATTGTACTCACCCCCCATGGCTTAAGTCATGCATTTTGAGTAAGCTTAAGTTTTATCGTAAGGATGCATTGCGCCACTTCAAGTCATGCAATGCGCCACGTTTGGCGCATGCGTCATAGGATGGCCACCCGTGGATAAATAATATTTTCACATCCAATGCATTTGATAATAGTAAAAAGTATCGTACTAAATACGTGATGCTTATCTTTATACCAATATAATGATATCCTTAATTCAAAAATTGACCTACTTTCCGAGACATTCTTAGCCCCTGATACGATAAGATAAATAATGGGTTTCCCATAAACTTATTTTCTTTCATTCTGCCCAAATTTTTATTAAAGGGTGCTCTAAAATATTTTTATTTATAGTTTTGTTTTTTAGATGGAGACAAAATGTGAAGATGAGAGAAACTGTGTTCTTTCACTGACTTCGATACATTGAATAAATAACCTTGAATTATTCTGTGTTCCATTATGAAAGCCTTAGATTGCTAGGTGAAGTGGGAATTTGAAATCGAAGAGGTGTCAGTGGTACCAAGACAGGACCAAGGGTTCCGAGTTTCAACAGTCTAACCCGTGTATTGGCTCAAGTGTTACATCAGCAAAATTATAGGCATAGTTTGATTAAGATTATTACAATAGCCTTGATTGATTATAGCTACTTGGGAGCCAAAATGAGCTGTGGGCATTCTAAACATTCTTTAAACAAAATTCTGGAGTAAAAATATATAAAGTATGCACACGTAGAATTTATATACGTCGGTATAATAAATCTGTTACTCTTATCATACAGGAAAACTAAACTGGTCTAGTTATAGATTACGATAAATAATGGAATATGATGAATAAAAAAAACTTTAACGTCAAGCCCAGTACAAACTACATCTACATGAATTAGGCTTGAAATAAATTTCGTTACAGAGGAGTTTGAATGTCACTTGAATTTTGTGGCAAAATATAAAACAAATTTTGAAGAAATGAGTTCACTTATACTTAATATAGAAATAAAATTCAAGAGTCTCTTTGAACACTTGGAGAGTTTTCCTCACGAATGTCGGAAGGTAGTGAGTTTCTACTAGTAATAGCGTTGAAATGAAAGCGAAAAATTGCAGTATGGTTTGAAAAAGCAAAGAAGTGTGAAACCCCTAGGAGAACAAAGGATACACAGTGGGGTAGGTTCGTTAGGTTTGCGATGGGAACTAGCGTCACCGAAAGGGCGCTGTTAGGTTATCTCAGCTAAAGATATGCCTTCAGGACTTATATCTTTCGTGCCCACTTTACTTCTTTCAATTTCCACACCTTCTTATCCATCTCTCCTCTGTCTTTTCTTCTTTTTTATTCTCAACTTGTTTTTGCTTAGGCGATTCTGTGTAGGAACGTATCTTGTGCATAGATTCGCGGGTCAGTTTTGTTTAGATTCCCAGTTCTGTTTAGTACATACTAAACGGCCCCTTCGGTCTGCTCTCTTGAGATCCAACTCCACGTAGCTAGGGAGTTTCAAGTTAACTTAGAATGAAAGCAATAAGAATTAAGTATGAATTTAGTTAGTTTCCTAATTAAATAATCATATTGGCGCCAGTGTTAGCATATAAAAATTGTTCCAGGCTTTATCGGCTTCTCACGTCATAATTTGATACATGAAAGTACAAATGGAAAACTTGTAAGAAAAAAATCTAAGTTTTTCAGGCATTACTATTAATCATTTATATTAGTATTAGGTTGCAAATATTTTATTGCTTTAATAGCGCCCTGGTTTTGCGAAATAAAATCTGCTTCCTACACCACATAATCGATATGCATGGATTCATGTCCTGTAAATTGTTTTCTACAGTTTCTCCTGGTTAGATATTGTTAGTCATTCTAAAAATTAAAGGAATTTGTTAGTTAAGAATTTTAGAAGTCAAATTTTTATCACTAGTTATCCGTACGAACATGGATGGCATTTTCTCAAGACAGATTCCGAAGGAACTCTATGACTGATGTCGAGAGATTCCGATCAGCGTCATCATTTACAACGCATTGTTTACGATTTGTCCACGCCTGTATATGACAGCTTTTCGGAATCAATAATTTTTGTTGTTTTATTTTTTCACCTTGTAGAATTTGGAACAGATTCAAGTTTATGTTATAATTTTGCAGTTTATCGTATGTATGAAAGAATCTAGGTTGCAATATGCCATCTTTGTACTGTAATTACTATATTAAGAGATATCATCACGCTTCACTTTTCGTCCTCAAGAGCGAATTTAGAATCACGATCTGAAATTTAAATGCGACTTCCACACGTAATATTTAGATTGTACTCGTGCAAATCCCAATTAGAAGTTCCATCGAGACTTTCATGTTTTACTATTAGGCTGTAATTTTACTAACTGAAAAACCGAAAGGTATATACTTTGTATGTCACCAACTTCGGAATAAACGATTTTTCTTTCTTTCTTTCTTTCTTTCTTGATGGGACGGATGAAGTTTTCGCCAAAGCAGTATGAATTATTGGTTACAATAGACACTGGTCACAATAGACATGAAGACTGTGTCATCACTTAACATCTAATTTAAATCATTTTCAAATTTGTCCTCTGACAATTTGAATTATTTCATCTCTACAACAAAGTTTTCCGTTAATTTGCAACTCTTTTGGATAAAGCATTTTCCTAACCGACGAGATACAACTACTGGAACCTTTTAGAGATCAATTTTTTTTTAATTTTAAACCGTATTGACACTATACCCTACAAAGGTTCAGGCGCAATATTCTGAGGGGTGATTTGTGGTTCACGAGTTCCTCGCGTCAAATGGAAACAATCACGGAAGGAATGTGTTCGACTCGATCTCTTAGAATATTACTCAGTGTCGAAACGACGAGCAGTGAGCTCGCTCATTCGTTTATCACAAAAATTGAAGAAATTGTAATCAAGAATTTTTCTAAACGCGAAACCGTACTTAGTATTACATTTAATCCTAAAGTAAATACAGTAGTATTGGTACCTTAAATTTCTGAATTTGGCGGTTTGTCATGACTAGGGTGCGGGAATCGGTATTTTAAGGGGTGAGAATAAGCATTGTATGAAATGGAAAATTGTAAAAAAGCAGCGCACAAGATAATCCAAATCAGCACGAGACCGGCACAAAATTTTTTATCTGAGCTTTCTCGTAAGCAGGTTTAGAAAATGGGTACGGAATTTTTTTATAGTTGAATTCCGGATAGAGGGTTGTGCCGCGACCGAGGTAGCCAATCCAGAATCCGAAGGACCCGAGGGTGATGATGTTGTGGTCACAGAGAGTCAGAAGGCACATGTCCTCGGCGATGGTTCCTGCCCACCAAACGATACGTGTATGTATGTTTAAATTCCGAGTGTTCACTCAGTTCACCACTGAGTGAACACTCGGAAGGGAATGCGGTGAATCTCATTTGGATACAGTAGAACTACCGAAAGGCTTTTTTCAGTGTAGAAAGGCCTTTAAGGCAAAGAAGCGGTGCGTTAGAAGACCAGAAACCCTAAGCTGAGCCAAGTTAATGGCAGTCATCAACGGCGATTCCTTTTCTGCTAGTGCTCTTCTTCAGAAATCTGCCAAGCGTAACTAGATCAACTACTGGGACTATTCTGCAATGTATATTCAAGTGCTTAAAAATATTAAATATACGTGGGTCTAGATGCGTTGCAAATAGTGCCAAACAGACCATCATGCAGTACCTCCATTTAAACGTGACTGTCACCACAACTCGTTCTAACTTGATAAATCTCTAAAACGAACGAAAGCGAGAAGGTTTGCGTGAGTGTGCGTAGATGATTTGTATCCGCACTCATTTCCATAGCCACATGATGTTTTCAACTTTTCAAACTTTAATTAGAATATGTAGCATGTCAGAATCATCTCATGTAAGTGGAGAATGTCTGATGGAACATCGAAACCTAAAATTTGAGAATCCAACCCCGTGATTTTCTCGTTATAGGTACAGAATCAAAATTAAACCCAAGGAAAATATATGTCGTAGGTGGATGCAAATATTTTTACATCACAATTCACACACATGGGAAATTTCCGTTGGGCTGAAAAGATAAAAGTATTTAAATTTAAAGGAGATGCCAACTCACTTGTCGAAATAAAAACGTTCCGTAGTGCGATGCGGTCGAAGAGTTCTCGTGTTGCTGTGACGTTGTCCGACGTGGCGACGAACACAACGTTGTGGTGACGCGTTCTGAAGTACTCTACCGCCCGCCGCAGGTAGCTCTCGTACGGTCCCGTGATGTTATCGACGTCGTGTAACTGTGCCAGTAAATTTCGTAGTGTGTCAAGAAAGTTTACGTTGACGGGGACAAAACAATTTTATTTAATTCTAAAAATCACAGGATAACATTTGACCCAGAGCATGAGTTATACAATGTAATGGGAGTAAGGTTTGTTAAATGCTTGCATTAAGTACGATCCTACGATGTCCAAAAATTTACATGTTGTGGGTTCGAATAGCCCGGAGGGCCGTAATAGGGGGAGAGCGACGCGCGG
>VOMN01050729.1:0-12702 GCA_014899125.1 Orchestia grillus | reverse complement strand
CTCACCCCTGGCAGCACGGCACAGCCCAGCCTCACCCCTGGCTGCAGACGTCGTCCGACAACTCAGGGCCACAGGACTGGAAGAAGTGGGGCCGCGCTTCGCTCACGGTCATCTTGAAGAACTCGACGACGAGCAGCGTGATGAGCTGCCCTGTGAAGGCGGCACGCAGCAGCCCCCACGCCACGCTACACGCCCTCCTCGCGTCGCGACTCGCCTTGCCGGGCAGCGCCCACTCCAGCACGAATATCTGCAGTAGGCATTAAGATTAGAGCAAGGGTACGTAGGTGAGGCTATAGGATGTCCTAAACACGAGTAACTGACGCGTGATTATCGGGTATACACTGGAGGGATAAACAACATGAGGTAAAAGAAGATAGAGGTAGAGGACATCTTTGGGTTTGAGTGCTTTAGGTGTAAATATCTGAGGCACCCAGGAATACCAAAGAAGAGTTGAACTTCTCATTAATTATTAATGGATTAACTGGGTGGAAGATTATACGTTGATGTGAATATTCTACAGGTAATTACTCATCAAACACTCTGGCCAATGAAACAGACATTCACATAAGCAAATTTTACCTGTTGCGGCCAATACCCAATAACATGCGGTGTCCACAGATGCGAGGTTTAACTCTATGCAAGTAGCTATAGAGTAAAGTACATGAGATGAACTCGTGTAAAGTACACGAGATGAACTCGTGTAAAGTACATGAGATGAACTCGTGTAAAGTACACGAGGTCAACTTATTATTTATATTATTAGGGAATATTTTATACTGCCATCAGTTAATTAAATTCTCCTATTTTATACTTAAATTGTTGAATTAGTAGTACGACGGTCATAGGCACACCCACGCCCTCCTCCAAGCGTCGACAATACGCGTGTCGTCCATGTTTGCCCTGAGGGTGGGCACTACAAAAGGACTGGCGGAGCACCGAGAGCAGTCACTGCCTGAGGGCCTATCGCGCATGACAGCGCACGGCCTACCTCTACCCTCATCTATTTTCAACTGTGAGTCAGCAACCGCTATTAAGATGTAGAAGAGAAGACTTCTATTCCGTCGAGCCTCGAGGCTCGACCTTCGTCAACGGAGGCTTTAAACCTAAGAAGACCGCGTCAGAAATATTCAACATTCATCTTCAAAATCATTATCAGCATCGGACGAAGCAGATATCGAAAAAAGATCGCCGATCACTTCAAAACATACATTTCCGAGTATTCGCCCTCTACACGCGATTCGGTGTTAGATACAAGAAGATTGCCTTATCTACATTCAACATTCTCTTGAGAACATCATGAAAAACATAAGCAGTTGTATTTCTGCACAACACACCGCGCAGCATCACACTCTACATTCTCGGCTACCCATACGCCAGCAGACAACCGCTGCAGTCCACAGTGCATGAGTGACGTCAATGTTACTCAGTATATTTTATTTAGTGCTGTGCATTTATCGACATCTGCGCATCCTCTAAATTCAGTATTCCGGTGACTGTGGTCCTTTGTATTTTCTTAATTAGGCGTGCCCGAGAATAGCTAGGGATCATATATATTAATAATATTTTAATGCCATAACAAACTTGTATCTCATTAGCTTTTCTCGTGTTTTGTAAATTTAGCTATTGCGATTTAATTTCTAGAATCACGTAACTAAATAGATTTAGAGCTTTGACCTATCAGCCCCAATACTTATGTTATTTTATTGCGATTTTGAGGTGCAGACTGACAAGTCTTTAAATGCTATATTAGGCAACTTTATTTAAAATATAATATAGAAACTTGCTGTCAACTCATACCTTTGAATACTTAGAAGCAGTGTAAGACATTGAAAAGCCTCATCTCATTAGAATTCCTCATTGATGAGACCTAACTATCAATTCCTGTTCCTATAAGAACGATGTTACATAATTGAACCATCTGAACATTCATTAATCAATATTAGGATTCCCCTTCTAATACCCTACCTTGAAACTGACTGTTCGTGTCTCCTAGCTAAATATGAAGCATACAAACACTACCGTATTACCTTGTATAATATAATTCGTGGACGAAATGAAAATGCATCCAAAACATGTACCAACATAAAATGGCAGCACCAACCTAGGAGGTGGGAGCATAACAACTACTGCCAGCAACCAGTCCCAGCATAGGTGGTAAACATTAACAAATTCAACAACTCAATCAAGGATGGAGGAAGATGAAAAGACAGACTAAGGATGCATACATTTTCTACAAGAACTGAATTCAAAGAGTCCTTAGTCTTTCATCATTATGAAAGATGGTGACGTGCAAAGCTTATCAGTTAAGATAACAGCTATAGCTATGGCACATACACACTGCGTAGGTACCTGTATATCTGTAATTAAACTTGAATAAATTGTAGCTAACACATGAGCTAACTGGTTAATAAATAAACTAGGACAGAAACTGTGCACAGTGAACTTTGAAATTCTTCCATTGTGCATTGAATTAAATGAATATTTGTAATAATGACTGCATCACAAATACTGACCAATTAACACATTTCCTATGGAGGCCATTTCATTGTTAGGTTATTCCCCAGTCAGGTTAGGTTTAAATTCGGCAACACCTTGTGTTTAGAAGTTTCACGCACTTCCTTATTGTTCACTTTTTCTCTTTCCTCGAATTAACGGCTTAGTTATTTTAATTATTCGAATTAGAGTTTTCTATAAAAGCAATCAAAATATGAGTGTTGACTTACAGCAAACCATTACCCAACAGTGGAATGAATTGCTTTGTTGGTACACCCATGGCCCAATAGGCAGCGAACGCGTTAAGAAACTATCTGAGAACAGTGCACTTTAGAATGATTCCATTAGGAAATAGAATGAAAGAAATAAACCACCATTAGTAAGACCGACTAAATTACACACATTGACGAAGGGCACGATGGTGGCGACGGTGAAGAGAGGAGTGGAGTGCACAGTCTCTGTAGTGAGCACTCTCTTGATGGAGGGGTCGTCACACAGGATGGAGGTGTGGCTCATGGGGAACACGCCCATGTTGCTCAGAATCATCAGCAGCACACCTGAAAACCAAACGTCTTGATAATGTGTGTGGGATGGCCAACAGTTTCAAGATGAGACATGTTCAGTACTCAAAAGTTTTGCCCAACCTAACCCTGTTTACCAAATAGGCCTCCAGGCCTGCACCAACTAAAGGGAATGACACAGAGAAGAGCAAGTAAAGTAGAAAAGATTTCAAAAATAACATTCAATTGAATCCCTCTACAATGGACAACATCTGCCAGTTTAAACACCTTTTTCAATGGGCTGAATGTCCAGCACCAAAGTGCAGAAGAGTCACACCTGGGATATTCACATCCATGGAAAACCTTCCTCTATAACTAACCCATTAATGAGAGGTTCAACTGCATGCAATTGAGTTATGTATATTAGAAAATAAGAGAGATTAAACATACAAGGGTTTAGCAGCTAGTCACGAAAGGAATGGGCATAACTCTCACCTGCCAAGAGAAGAAAAGGGTCATAGGAGCGGCGGCGCTGGGCCGCAGCCTTCTGAGTGGCATCACTAGCCATGTAACTGGTTAGGTTAAATTGAACTAACAAAGCCTAAATATCATCTGAGGCACATCTTGTTCATATGTTCTGACTGCTATCAGAGATGTTATGATAGTGCTAAGCTGCTATAATGTTGACTCACAGATAATGAGATACTGAAAAGTTTCACAGTTTATTATACAGAAATAATCTTGAGTAACATAATCACCAACCATAGATGTCCACTAATGTTTTGATGTGACAGTGCAAAGAATGAGTGCTGGAGCATGTTTCATTTCAAATCATATGTATGAGGGGGATTCAAAAAGTTTAAGGAGAAAGTACATAACTAAAAATTGCATGAAATAATTTTGATGTCAACACATGAGAATATTCTTGTAATAATTTGTTATAAAGTGTTCTCACATGAACCTTTGAATGAATGTCACAACGTGGCTCTGCATTTACAAGGCAGCAACATGTCCTCAGCCCATATTGAGCTGAGGATAAAAATCAAATTCATGCTGAAGCTTGGGTGGAAGAACATTGACTCTCTTGAATAAGTTTATGGTGGCAATGTTCAAAAGAAATTAGCCACCTACAAATGGATTAGCCATTTTAGAAGTGAAAGAAATGAGACTGAACATGATCCACAAAGTGGCAGGCCATCTACATCAGTTTTTCTGGAAAACACTGATGCTCTATGCTATGATATTGAAAAGGATAGGCTGATAACCACTGAATCAGTAGTAGATGGAGCATATGTTGAAAAATAAACATCATAACTTTGACCATTTTTTCTGTCTTTTCTCCCAGAAAATTTTTGAATCTTGAATCCCTGTTGTACCTATTTATTGAAAAAATATTTGTCTTCAAGATACCATAATAAGAAAAACTATCAACTAATAAAATTTAGAAATTTTTGCATTAGATCGTTTAAATAGGATATATAAAAATTGAAAGGAGATCCTAATTTACAAGAACATACCATACCCAGCCAAATTGTAATAATATTTTTGTTGCACATAGTGTACTGTTACAGAAATGAATAACTGAAAGGTTCTCTGCAAAACATTGTATTTAGAGATGATACTGTATTCACTGCTCATTAGACCCACAATAATGAAAGCAATCAGAAAGTCTCAGCAGTCAAAAATTTCTATACCGGTGAATATTCAGAAAGAGGAAAATCACCTCATGTTCTTTTAACCCATGCAGATAAGGTCAGAATAAAACTAGGCATCAAAAGCCTCTTGGAAGGCGTGCTGGCACCACAGTGTAGTGTAACTTGTGATGCTGACGTTTGTACTCTCAAACGTAATGCAGCTTATGGGGTAAAACTGTGATCCCAAGGTGAGAAGGATTTTGTCATCACAAGTAAAGTAGAATGATTGCAAAAAAAAGAAGGCAGACAATAATGCTAGATTATTTTACTTAAAAATTGGTCAGCTAAGTAAGTCCTGAGCCACAAATTGAGAAAAATATTCATACCCCAGTAGTGAAAACTTAAAAATTAATCACATTAATCACACTTGAAAAATATTAAAAATAAACCTTGAGAGCAAATTTACTATAAAAGCAAGTAAATAGATTTATAAAAAAGAAATCCAACAACATGAGTAGACTAGTAATGGACTCTTATCAAATCAGAAAATTAATACCAATCACAATGGTCAGGGAACAACAAGGTCAACACTATCATGATAGTGACTCAGCTTCTTTAACAGATAAAATAAGGCCCATTTTGACAGAATGTAACTTGAAACTTTACAGGAGAAAATTAAGTGCAAATGACACTTATCACAAGGAAGATATGGCTTTCCTTATCACGCATGTCTTCAATAGGTACACCAACCAGGACCTGAGCTCATCTCAGCAAGCCTTGGCAAATGCCCAATTATTAAAAATTAACTTGAGTGATCAATATGACGCTGTTCATCTGTCCTCCATCATTTATTGTTTTTACCAGCATAATTCTAATATTCAGCATAATATAATCTAGATTACTATTACACAGCCACAGCAGAAAATCCAGCCTACACCTACACACAGCAGGCCCAGCCTACACCTACANACAGCAGGCCCAGCCTACACCTACTCACAGCAGGCCCAGCCTACACTTACATAAGTAATCATTACTCTGACAAGTGCTAATAAAAAAAAAAATCTTCTTTTATTACAAACTGAGAACAAACAGGCCTTTGGTTTTGTCAGCTTTTATATCCATATCTTTTCTTGCTGCAAAATGTAAATCTGTTTTGTGAAATTCTCAATAATTTTGGTTAACAAAGAGGATAAAGATCATATCTACATGCTTTTCTCGTTTTTTACAGCATTAAATAAAAAACTTTTCTGATTAATAGATTCACTGCATTAAAATCCGAAACTGGAAAGAGGGATATGAAACAATATGTTACAACCTTCTACTGAGCCTCTGCAGTCCAACTGTCAATATCTATACAAATTTCTCACCTCAACTACAATAGCTAGACACAAACATAACCAAAGAAGTGTCATTTGCATTGACATAGTCTGAAGGTCACAAAATACAAAACTGACATGGTAGTATTTGGTCTATGCTTCAGAACTTTTCATCAATAACATTCAAGAAAATTTTTAAAAGTAAATTGATTAGACATACCACTCAAAAAAAAATTTCTGGATTTTCTAAGTACATCTACATCATAAAATTTTAACTTGTGTTTTATAAAAAGCTACTAGTACACAGTCATATTAATATAGATTGCAGCACTTCAGTGACTTGAAACCTATGTCATACAAAAAAGAAGGAACAAAAGCAAAGTGGGCACAAAGGATAGAAGTCCCAAAGGCCTATCTATCATAGTGTTTTCTTGAAGATGCCAGTCCCCATAGCATACAATAGGAAACTCAAACTAACCTTATTACCCTATCGTCTATCATATACCCCCCGAGGGGTAGAGTTAATACAAGTCATGTGATGTTAGCACAAATAACATCATATTACATCTTCACGTCTTCATTTGTGATGACACATTCTGCATAACTAAGAAGTAGGAAAGCTCTTCACAATGACAACATTGACAAAATACAAGTTGAATAAATTTGATTTGCATTGTACAAAGCAGCTTTTGAGTCTTCCTACTGTACTTTCAACTATAAAACACTGACATAACTTATTTCAGTCATTGATAGGGCAAAGTAAGAAATTACCTGCTAAGTTCTAAATCGTATGAAGAATCAAACACAACCATGAGAGTAGTGGGCACTGGTAATTTATGAGTAATGACTTAATCGGAAATTAGACTGTCCAGTTGGGTCAGTGGCAGTCACCAAGCCACTCTCAATTTGGTGGGCTCTATGGCGTACTGCTAGCGTGATGACTTTGTAACCGAGAGGACCCGGGTTGAAATTTCGGCTCAGTCAAGGCATTTTCACGTGAACAAGGAGTACTTCCCTCGGAAAAGAAATTTTAAACTACCAATTCCTCACCACGCCAGTAGTTGTAAGGCATTGAAAACCCAACGGTAAAACATGTTGGAACTAATAAAGGTTCTTTTTTTACGTCGTGAAACTAGAATTACGCACGTTTTATTAATTAATAGACTAAAATAATTTAAGAATTAATGGTATTTAAACATGGCTCTAATAATTGCTTTGAGTGGTATTCAGAGAGCTATAACTATGAAGCAGCAATGACAAAACCAAGGTCGCCAGTACCAACGGGATCTGACAGAGCTCTACAGTCAACACCCACAACCATCCTCCACCAGGGCTCTTGCCACACTGTCAGACAGTCAGACTCGCTGTCGGAGTCGGAACCTCGGAAGTCGGACTGTCCAGTGACTCTAGTCCAGTCAGTGGCAGTCACTAAGCCAATGTTAATTCTGATCATGTAATGTAATCTGTGATTTGGCTGCCTGAAAACCTGTGGCAGTGCTGCGACACTGGCATCTGGCCCTGATTCCCGCCACTGAAAGCAATTTTAAGGAATACCAAAAATAGAAAGTTCATCAGTACTTGAGTACAGTGGCGGAGACAGGACAGTACAAACAAAAAATTAGTTTAATTTAAAAAAGAGTCTAAATTGACATCATGAAAATAGGCGAGGTTGTACTGACGTCAGGCAGACGAGTGACCGATTGCATGTGAGCGGAGGGACAGGTCTAGGGCCGTTACGACGTCGACTAACTACGACGTTGCAGCGATCAGCTGCTGATCGAAATATAATAAAAACATTGGCGATGATGTATAAAATTTATACAAATACTTTTTCATTAAATTATGTACGTCCGCTCTGAATCATTCAATTGGGGAGCATTACAGGAGCTGATCAAGCAAGGACATTACAGATTTTCTCTCTAGCGTGTCCTGGTGACAACTGAAACAAGAAATTAAACCGTGGACAAACTGAGACTAATCTTCCACTGTTCCGCAGTTATGTGCTATGATTGGATGATTAGACAATACTTAACTAACATCATTGCAACGTTGCGGATTTTTTTGACGCTACTCTGGGGACCAATTTTTAAATGATGCTGTTTCTCTTTGTTCTTTGGGTAGAGCTCCTCTTTCCCCTACCCCTCCATTTGAGACTATTTATTTTCTCTATAAAAGGCTAAGCATCATTGTCAAGTGTCAGAGCTAGAGTGGCACAGACTGGGTCTAAAATTCGTAGCCTCAAAAATGTCAGAAAACAAAGATTACACCCAAATGCAGCCCTACGATACTCTGGATGAGTGAAGCAATTACTGAATTTTCACAAATGAAGTAAACAACACCATATAACTCTGATTCTAACTACTGGTTCTAAGCAGTACTGTTAATGTGGCTTGAAAATTATTTATTTATTTTCATGAACAACTAATTTATATGCCTATTATCAATATCGATTGCTAAGAAGGTGCAAGAACAAGTAAGATTATAAACACATCCGCAACAAGACCGTGAAGTAAAAAAATTTCAGTATTCAGGTTTAAGAGTTGAGAGATTACAGTTGATTTCTTTGCTATCTTCATGCAATCACAAAATGATAAAAGAAATCTTGTATTTTAAAGTTCCTCGGGCCTTCTTTTGAGCGAATTAACAGCTATCACCTTCCCTACATTGATGATACAAGATTTTAGAATAACTTTAATTCTAATTTTGCTCACAAAGCTGCCTCAATAGGCCCAAATTTTCCCTTATAGATGCGAAATTCATCGCCCAGATCATTATAATTTCTTCGGTCGTCAGCAGAGTTAAGAGAAGCGGTACCACAAAAAAGAATATACTCGAGACTGCGACCAATTGAAACAATTGAAATCAGTTTGCTAAGCACCATTACAATTGGACCGTTTCTTTCTTACTGCTTGATTTTGGTAAAGGTTTTGACAATGAAGATAGTATGTTACTCTCGAAACTCGACTGCTATGGTAATAGAGGGCTTGCTCTTAATTGGTTTAGATCGTACCTCACCAATCGAAACGATTGGAGTCAGTTTGCAAAGTCCCTTTAGAATTGGACCGTTGAGGATTGGTGATTTGTTTCATGGTTCGTTGTATCGCCTTATTCAGAAAGGTTACATCAGAGAAGGTCGACAGCCTCATGAATCGAAGGAACCCTCTTGCACTGCCCGGCCTCCAGGAGGAAATGTAATAATGATCTAGCGACATTTCCCCCAAAAAGCGCATACCTACTTGTGTAATCCTCTGTACTCTGTAATAATAAAATGGCTGCTGATGCCGCTCTACATGTTTTGATTTTCAACTCACCCCCCAATGAGCTTCAACTTTCGCAAAAGAAATGCAACTCTTCAGGATATTAACACTCGTATTCACGGCGCTACGTTCTGTTCAGCAGCGGCGCACTGAGCATAANAGAGTTAGTTTCGTTGCTTCATGCCATCATAATCGCTAATGTTATTAAGTTTTAAAATTTTAATTTTCTTATCTCGATGGCTCAATGAAGTGAAAGCACCTGTAGCCCGTGCACACTCAATAAAGAAGCACATGTGCGTCAGAGGCAAGAGCTAATGATAGGAATTAACCATAGCTAAACAGCAATTGAACTCAAAGTGACACGATACAGCTAGAGTCAAGGGGCTACAAGCGCGTTAATCACAGGGAAACACTCTCAAAACCTTCAGATTTACACCCTATCAAAAATATACGGGACAAGCTTGGGAGGACAGTGCGCTTTAAATTGCCTGTGGAGTCCAAATTGATAAATGGACTCAATATAAATTAAAAGTAAGATTGCTTTTCTACTTTCATTTAGAATTAAAAGAAGAGTCATTGCAAAGCATTGTATCAGAAATGCCGCTCAAGATAATTTCTGAAATTCACTGAGAAGCAGGTCATATAAATGATCAAAAGTGATGACCTTTTGTGATCCCTCAGAGTAAAATTATTATACAACACTTGACCGAGGCTGCACAAGTAACACTTAGGGTTCTTCCTTGTTCTTCCAGCTCATCAGGCTGTTCAGCATTCATGTTGGTGTGTGCCAAAGGAAAACCTTTGGGGGGATAATTTTAAGACACTGTTAAGCCAGCGAAAATATTCTAAAAGATGTCTTAGCACCAAAATGTCCCTAACAAAGAGGGGGATTCTGTGATAAACGGTGTAGAATGACTGGCTATCACACATCTGCGATGCAGTCCCAGAGCTGTTGGATATATTTTAAGTCTGTATTGTTGGATTTCCAAATATAGACACGATTGCATCTTCCTTCAAACAAAGTAATGTAAGAATATGACGGACTTTTGTATCTTCTCATGGCCAGTTCAATTGGATATAGCATTGGGTTTGTTATGCATACATAAAAGGGAAGTTAATTAAAACATTGCTCTACACTCTCCTCACCATCAGTAAGGCAACAGTTTTGGATAAGATGGGAGAAAGTTCGTAGAGAAGGAAAGACTTCTGATTTCTCTCACAATCACGCTGTCGTCTCACTAGGGAGAAGCAAAAGCCAACTGGTATCCACTACCTGACTCGCAGGGGGAGTCGAGACGTGGGTCTCGAACCTAGCACTCGTTTGAGTAGATCGCTCAGTCAGCAAACTGGCATCTTTACTAGAGTTTGATACGAAAGACTTTCACCAATGGTTAGCCAATGGGGACAGTCACCAATGGTTAGCCATTTCGATGCTTGCCACGTTTGCAAATAACTTTGTCTCTATATCCTCGACGTATTCAGGAATCATGGTCTCGATGATTTATGGAAAATCAAGAGTTGAAGTTACGTCGTGCTATTAAGGAAATATTTAACGCGTACAATTAATTATGCTTCTTTTAAACAATAAGTTCATCGTGCCTTTGATTTGATCCTGAAACCTCAACCCAATGGCCGTAGTGTGGATCCATAGAATCATAATGCTGATTCTTTCCTCTCAATTTTCTACAAAAGTTAAAACAACACCTAGAGAATTCTTCATGAGAGTTCGTAAGAGAGTAAGCTAAACGCTGTATAGGATCATAGGATGGTGCCCACACGGGCCGTCACGTCACAGGTGCCTGCAATGGTGCCCACACGGGCTGGCACGTCTCAGGTGCCTGCAATGGTGCCCACACGGGCTGGCACGTCAAATCTACAAGGCTCCCCAGGCCCCGAGGCGCATGCGTGGGGCAACGGGAACCAGAACGCTCACTAAACTGAAGAAAAGGAAGCAGAGGATCTACGACCATGAGGAAGTTCCTCACCTGTCACCACGAAGAAGATGTCTGGTATGAGGAGAAGCGCGCTCCTGCAGCTCGTCGACAACATCTTCGTTCAAAATTCTACTCTAATTCACTCAACAGAAACACTGAATAAAATCTTCTGCATCAGAACTGTATACTCTAAACAGTATTCTGTTGTTCCGGCTGAGCTTTGGGAGACATGAAGCAATTCTGTGAGAAATAGAAACGATGAAAATCGTAAACAAGATTTCATATGCGAGAATTTTATACGTTCCCAACAATACTTTATTATTCCAGCAGAGCTCCAACCGAGATGAAACAATTCCGTGAGAAATAGAGAACACGATAGTATGTTTTTTAACTGACTGAGTTTTATTTTCGGAACTGGAAATGGCCGCGAGGATTGTTAATATCTTTAAACTATAGTTTTATGTCACACGACTTGTATTTCACTGGCTCCAGGAGACACGAGTGTGCAATCTGGCATTATTTTGGGGGACCTGAAAAGCAGCGACGGAGCAGCCCGCGTGCTGTAGCCGGAGTGAAAACACGATTGAGTTTCTCTCCTTTCCTTCGCATCTCACACAGGGTGTACCATGGAGGGGACCGAATTTTGAACAGACTGTCTGAGAACGTGTTGATCGGTTGTGAACAGCTCTATGATGCACACACATATTTTGAAAATAAGTTAAGGACTACTAACCAGAATGTAGTAAGATTTTGTAAAATGCCATGATAGAAAACATGACATTAGTCATTACACTGGCGCGTGGTCAGTGAACAGGAATGAGAATTGCTCAAAGACTAACCAATAAGGTGATGAAATGTATATCGCCAGTGCTTTTATTTCTCATTACATAGCTTTCTACACCAACTTCGCGCCACAACCGCCAGTGGCTGTTGGGAACACAGCGACTCGAGGTTGGCCTACCGCGA
Organism: Orchestia grillus; assembly: GCA_014899125.1. Lineage (NCBI taxonomy): Eukaryota > Metazoa > Arthropoda > Malacostraca > Amphipoda > Talitridae > Orchestia > Orchestia grillus. The sequence goes on along the minus strand of VOMN01050729.1, from coordinate 602 downwards.
CGCATGGGAGAACAAAATCGATTTTTTTATCTACATCACTTTTTCTGTGATTCGAGATTGCTCCTCTCCTTGTATAACTTTGATTACATCCTTGGGTCATATTTTGTTTTCCTCTCCTTGTTGAATTTTATATGTATAAATAGTTCTCTAGGCTGGATTCTGCTTCCTTTCGTCATCCTGAATTCTACCTAAGCAACGAGTTGGAGATGTAGGTTCAACCATTTTCTTTCAAGCTTGCATTTTTTCCTTCCCATGAACGATAAAAAACTCATTCAAACACGTAGGCTTTAGTGACGTAACTCTTCGGTAAATGAGAACACGACATGTTCTCAGTCAAACTTAAAGCGATGTTTTTACCAGTAACGCCGCCTCACAGAGCGGTCCAATTCAAGCCCCCCACCACTGCGCCGTTGGTGTACTGCGCTTCCTTCTACTGAGAGTTATGTTTAGCTCGGTGGCTCATGCAAATGATAAGCTCGATGAATCAATTAATTAGAAATTATTTTCAAAAATACGTTTCTCGGTCTCGTTTCACATACTTAATATTAATAGTATCTTGTTGCTCTAGTCTACACAGACCTCTCTGGCTCTCAACAATCCCA
>VOMN01050718.1:0-22852 GCA_014899125.1 Orchestia grillus | reverse complement strand
GGCCACCCACACGGCAAGCTATCCCAGCCCGGCACAAATTCGGGAACCCCAATTATTTCCTTCAGACATACCCTGAATGACAGTCATGCCAATTAATGACAGTTTTTGTCCAATGCACCCGACAGTTTTCATCCTGAAAGAATAGGCAAAGCAACAGGCTTTTCTGCATTCATATGTTCTGCAAATGGCAAAACGTGGTTCATTAGCCACTCAACGCAGCCACGCTGGTTAAGTTTGATGGATACCTCTAAATAACCTACTTCTGTGTAGTTGAAACAGCTCCTGAACGTAACAGATCCTCTTCTATGGCAGACCCTGGAAAAACAACAGGTGAATAATTTTTTGTCCTGGAAGCTGACTACTACTCATGCTTGACTACTCGCGGTTTCTACGGTTAGCTAACCCAGTTATAGGTGCAAGTCTTTGCGAAGACTTCTCTAAAGTATGACAATGTATTGCACGGTTCAGATTAATTAAATTCAACAAGAAAATGAGGCTTTAAAAATTAACATTTCAACTGATGAAGACATCTCGAAAATAAAGGAGTATTTCTTCAGCTAGCACGACTGTTTGAATAGTTTTCTTAAACTAGATATAAACTGTTTTTGAATTCCTTAAGTAATCGAAAGCCACTATGAATAACAATTTTTCACTCATTTTTAATTCGTGACACCTCTCACCAACTAATATTCAAATATAAGTCATTTTGAAATTGATTATACGAATTCGATTTATGTCGTAGTTGTTTCCAAACTTTTTAACTTTCTCATGAGGGTTCGCATTCATATTAGCTTATCAATTTACCTTGTGTTGATAGAAATCTTTTAGAATTCAGCCTCTTCCTAACGCTACGCAAGTCGTGCGACTCTAAAATTCGTAACTACAGGGGACGTTGAGAAACGAACTTTTGAAACGCGTAGTGGCGGCCATACACATCTACACGACGGAATTTTCGAACACTGATAAGTTGGATTATTGTCTTTTAAAAAACAAACTTTAGTAGTTCAATTGCTGTCATTAATTTTTTGTTGGAATTTTTCCATTATGGTTGGAGTTTTCAAAAGTTACCGATTTTCTGCATCACCATGTATGTCAGAACAGACATTGCCGCTTTAGAATTGGATTTGAGGTGCAGACGTACTTTGCTTGATGATACTATGCTCGTACGACAGACGTTGATTTGATACTTTTTTCTAGAACGCAACCCAATCGTATGACAAGGATCACCTGTATCAAATTCAAAGAGATGTCTTACAGTGAGGAAAAAATAGCCAAAAGGTCATTCACGCAATCTACAAGCACCCTGAGTGACAATGTTCGAAAGAGTCCATATCGTAGGAAATTATTTTCGAGCATTTCATGCATAATTTTCACAATATCTACCTGTATAGATCTATTTTCTTATTTATACACTCATGTACAACCATATAACTTTTTTGGATGTCTTTTTAGGTTTTGGACTCAATCTTAGAACACTGAATTTCCTATAGCGCTTTCGACTTTTTCGAGTTTACAAAGCGACCAAAACCACGTAAAGAATAATTGTGTTTTGACTTAGCTTTATTAAATGCTTTGCGTTAGGCCCTAGTCCTGAACTTCAGTAGAATACATTAGTATTAACATGTACGCATGTAATTTAGGTTTGGGCATACGAACTTCCTCTTTACTTTAATTCACTTTAAAGGCGAAATTACTTCACAAAAGGGAAAAATATTGTATGTTTAAAACTGTGTTCTAGAAACATGAACACGTTTCATTTCTCACATTTTCATCATCACGAAGTTTTGTGGTGGCTCTTGAAAAAGCGGTTAACGAAATCAAGCAAAAATGGATCAACCAAATCGTCATAGAGCTCTGATCCGACTCATCACTCCGGATAGAACAAAGGAGCCTCCGCCTTCACCGGACCCGCATTCGACGTCGACATTCTTCTCAAACGACACCTTTTTAGCACAGCTTCTCGAATACAGAATATGCTGAGTGAGCAGGCAAACCTTCTGATCAATCAGGATCATTTGAAGAGATCTGGACAGACGTCTCTTTCCGGATCTTAATCGAATGACGAGCTTTCCGGACCTGGACGCCCGTCTTGCGTCGCGGATGTTTTATTATTTTACGACCCTTCGATGTTCGACTTGTGCGAACGAACGACCGCTCGAAAATTTTACCCTCTTTTGCTGAGTCGAATTTACGCACGTGGGCGTTTTCGAGCATGGGAATTGTCTCGCGAAATGAACTTTTTGTGCGTGGTTAATTTTTGAGACGTCAAAAAATATCACGCAATGTAAAAGTATGACAAGGAATATTTCATAGATACAAAATTAAAACAACGGTATAAACGTCCTAAGTTGCATAATTTGTGATATTTTTCAGGTACAAGAATTATTGATCAAGATAATGCATCCGTTTGTGATGGGTTTTCGAAACTTGAAATGTTCTGAGCAACGTTGGCATTTATGTAGTCACTGCGCCGTTGTGTAATAAATGTTTTAATCTAAATTTGAATAAAGCCCTCAGTCATCGCTTCAAACAGCGCGTCAACCGTGATCCGAGGTCTTCGACAAACTGTTGCAATCATGGGCAATTTTTGTTGAGTTTCATGTTGAACATGAGTCAGGCATACTCTCATCGCGCGAGTGGCTATAATTCATGCTTGTTGCAACTATGCAAAAGGATAATTATATCTACATTATCCGAAGCTACTTTACTAAAAAAGGCTTCGCATCTTATACATAATTCGAGTTTGTGTTTCTTGTTTTCTCCGACCTGAACTAAAACTGTAGGTTTCGCAGCGTTTAAAAACTTTAAAACACTGTTTTTGTATTAAATGCCTTGAGTTCAAGAAGAGAAATGACGCCTGCATTTTACCTTTCGCTGAAAGTAATTCACTGCTGCCTTGAACTGAATGATTGCTGAGAGAAATCTGGTACTTTACTTAGAAATTCAACTCACGAATAATTTTTAGGCTGCAAAAAACATACCTGAGCATTTTTTTACAGGAATTTGTGATAACCGATACTAATTGCTAACACTCTCATGCTTACATCGTGCTTTAAAGAACAAAGATAACGCTTTTCAAAATTTGTTGCGAGATTGAAAAAAGGCAGAAAATTTCCATTTCAGGTAAGAGCTGAGTGGGGATGAATGAGGTGGCAAACTCTGAGTTTTTGGCCTTGTTGTGAATACTTTGTTATTTCAGCCGTCGGTGTTGCCACTGCACAGCACCCAACTGGACGGGCCCTCAGACACTGCACGAGTTCCAAGGAGCTGTGTTACGAAGTTGGGAACATTAGACCATGCGTCGCATCATGATCAACATAATGACGACAAATTTTCGTGATGTTACTGCCAAGTTCTTGTGTTATTGTATGTAAAGTTAACGAGATAGGGAACTAATCATTCAAAAATATGCGCATCCACTGCTGCACTGCCAAACGTTGTTGAGGTAAAATGAACCTTCCCTGCCCCCGCTTGCTTCTGCCTGCCTTACATCGTTACGCATCATCTTTCATGCGATCATTAAACACTACTTTCGATACATAATTCACACTCCCAACTTACATTTTCTATATTGTATATTCTCTTATTTCGCTTCTCTCATTAGTAACTGAGCTTTTGTTCCGATTATTCATTCTGCATTTCAATTGCTCTAATCATTTGCTTTGGGAGAGTTACGTATATTTATTCCAGTCCCATGATTTCATTTCTTCAATTTCCTCTTCTTTTTCTACCACTATTGCACAAAAATTAGATTTTTTGTTTATACTAAATTTTCTACCCCTCATTTTCATTATCCAAGACTCTACCTCTGTCATTGACGTGGCTCCTGCGATCTACTGAGCACATCTTAAATTCTACCCGTATCATTTACTTCGCACCTTCTACCCTTGTTATACACACCTCACACTCGGACGTTCCTCCAAAAATGCGCTGTACGCCAGTTTGAATACCCAAGTGGGCCCCAACCGCAGTGATCCCGTCTTTTTCGTAGATTCCTGGCGGTGAAGTCGAATCCCATTCCAGCTCGCCAGTATTCCGAGTCTGGCGGTTAAGTCGCGGCCGTTTTCCAGGCTCCACAGCCCGAGGTCGGGCAGCGGCGTGCCTCGGTCCTGCATATTCATGCTGGGCGCAATGAGCGCTCCAACAACCAGGATTCTTTTATGCAACTTGAACAGGCAGCCTTTTAGAAGCTCGTCCAATGCTGTATTCTTCACGAGCTGCTGTGCGCCCTAAGTGAATACGAGACGTCAAATGTTAAACTCTATTCAATTTTCGGAAGAGAATGGTGTTCTGTGAGGGCGATAACTTAGTCTTATTCCATTGTACGACAAAGCTGCTAAAATCTGAAGGAACTCGAGGTCTCAAGTAAACATAACTCGAATACGTTGTTTAGGAATTTTCAGAAAACAAAATTTTCCTTGCTGTAAATTTTTACTCATTACCATACAGAAGACACAGATGAAAAAGCCAGTTCATTTTACACTGAGTCCTCAGAATTAAAGATCAGACATCATTCATTAATCCCTGAACCATAAGAGCAGCGCACCTGTAAACGTGGGTCCCACGCACGTGGGCGTTCTCGAGCATAGGAATTGTCTCCCCACTGCGCCCTCGAGTACAAGTACTGGCTGGCTTGATCAGTGGTAACTATCATTGTTCTCTGTCTGTAGTTATAAACTATTTGAAAGACCATTGTGTTGTAATATTAATTCGATTGGAATGGAGTTTCTTTCTGCTTTCCTTTTTTTTCTGTGGTTCATGGGCCCCACCAAGAAGATATGAGAAAATATAAAGTCAAATCAAATTTCCAGACTTCTCAGTGTTCGATTAAACTCTAGAATGCAGTGAAAGTATACTTGTGCGTGTAAACTGGGCAGGATCAAAAATTAAATGTCGTCTGGAAACGTTTTTCTCGGCAGCTTCACGCTGAAAAATCAAAGTCAACGATGTCAACAATACACCCCAGAAATCCGGCTATCGCTTCCTGAAGCTGGAAATGATCAAATCCTGCCTCTCAAGGGGCAGGTTTCCATGCAAAGCAGATTTGGTGACACCAATCCAAGTAATTGGAGAACAATGACAGGAGCAATCCGAGGATCAGCATTCAGGTCAAGGCCGACGAGAAAACATGGCAGGGACGCTGATTCGTCCCGGAAATCCGCCCGAGGAGATTATGGAAGAGATGAAGGGTAAATGAAACGCCAGGGATGTTCGCTTGAGGGTCCAGCCTGAGAGCTGCTGCGTTGCGCAACTTCTGAGACAATTACTTGGTTAATATTACGAGTTGTGCTGGGGTCAGATTGACGAGGCCTGCACTGTGCCCGTGGCACGACAGGAGCGAAAGGACCTGTAATATTAGTGACACTTAGAGTGGCAACCTGAGGGGTACTTGAGTGGTAATCCGAGGTATACTTTGGGTGGCAGCCTGAGGGGCACTTTGAGTGGCAAATGCGTAGTAGCATTAGTGGTACTTTGAGTGGTAGCCCGAGTTGTACTTTGAGTGTGATTATGAATGGTAATTTGAATGGCAGCCTGAGGGGTACTTTTAGGGTGAACATGAGAGGAAATTTGAGAGGCAACATGAGTTGTGCTTTGAGTAAGAACATGAGTGACACTTTGCTTTGCATAAGAACATGAGTGGTGATTTGAGTGGCAACATATGGTGCTCTTTGAGCAAGCAAGACGAGGGTTCTACAGAAAAAGCACTAAAAAACAAATATGAAAGGGACTTGCAAAAAGTTCAAAAACAATCACTGATGACATGCTATGATATTAAATTTCTGTTATTTTTAGGCTACTCAACAGTTCGCATCTTTAAGAAAAACCGAGGTACACATAGTCGAAAGATACATAACTCTCTTTCGTTCTAGGGCACACTGCAGGGCGTGAACATGCTCAATTTTGAAGCCTTTAGGAGCAGGTAGCGATCACTGTACTCAGCACTGCTACAACGAAACTAGCTCGAGACCCAACTAGTGGGGAAGAGGAGCGAGAGGCTAGCACGAGACCCAATAAGCGGGGAAGAGGGGCGAGGCACCAGAACGAGACCCAAGTGGGGAAGAGGGGCGAGGCACTCCCGAGTTGAGGAGAAATTGAGGCCGTCGTCAGGAGGTGCTTACAGTACACGAAAATTTTTCGCGGAACCGCAAGAACAGACGGGATTACTTGTACGCTTTCGCCTCAATGCGACCATTTATTTATAGAATGTTTCTAAAAAGAAATTACTGCTACCAAGAAATATTTTCAAGTCGTAAATTCTCATTTAGACAGTTTTATAGAGATGTAAAGCAATTGCTATTTTAATGTACCATAAGTCCCTGTTTCATTTTACGTAGGTCTTTATTCACACGTTCAATTCTAAGAGTACGTTCTCGGTTTATTTATTCACAAACTTGATGAGGTTTTATTGTACCGCATCTCAAGTTTAAATTATCAATATGTCATTCTGTATAATTCTTAATAGGTTCAACTATTTTTTCTCGTTTCACAACCTGTCTGTCGACTGTAATTTCCAGAATTTGATCAGGAATGTAGAAAAAACCAAGCGATACTATTTCGTTAATATTTAATTGAACGGGTCGATCATTTCTTCGCGCCCAGTGATAGATCAGTGAACTAAGAATCACAACTGGAGTCTCTACGTGACATCTACACCTATTTTTAAGTTGTAGTTTTTAAGATTAAAAAACCGATGTGACCCATACCTTGTATGTGACTGATTTCGGAATAAAGAATTTTTCATTCTTTTCTTTCTTAAATTTTCGTGTACATGTGTCTCCCTTACCAAAAGTCAAGCATAAAGATCTTCTAACTTCTTACCGAGTGCCTACCCTCCATGTATACACTCAACTAATGAACTTTTAAAGATTTGTCTCAAAGTTTTTTCAATTTCACTTGAAATTTTCGGATTAGCACATTAATTGTTTCATCGAATCATTTTTGCGGAGAATGAGTTTTGCATTGAGAATTTCCGACACGGGGAGTGTCAGGCCTTCTTCCCAGTACTTATTTACTCAATCTACAGCTTTGACTACCTCTATTAATTCCAACACATTTTACCGTTGGGTTTTTAATGCCTTACAACTGCTGACGCGTGAGGGATGTGAGGAATGTGTGGTTTAAGCTTCTTTTTCCAAGGGAAGTACTCCGTGGTTACGTGAAAGTCACTGCCTGAGCCGGGAATCGAACCTTAACTTCCCAGCTGCGAGGCTATCACGCTAACCAGTGCGCCATGGATCCCTAACGACCCTCACGTTCTTAATTCCTGATAACTAGCATTCTAACATTCGTTTAATTGAGAACCCTAAAATCCCTTAATTTGAAATTCATATGCACACAGTGTTAAGCTTCATAATTAGGTTGTCAACAAGGCTATCGAAATTCCAAGGCTCGAGTTGGGACAAGACCACATAATGCGAGCCTGTCGCTCGACTGATTGAGGCCTAACTGTGTCCCCGTACCATGTTCAAATCCTACCAAGCTTAATCAGATCTCAACTGCATATTTCGATGGAAGCGAGCATTTTTTATTAAAATTTGACATCCTTTCTGTTTCAAAGAGTGATGCCAACTGCAACACACGCTATGATGAGCTTTTACAAGTTGTTTTCTTCGTCACAGTCACCAAAAGTTTGATGCGAGGGGTTAGTTTTCTTTTTATTTCGTCCGATGTGAAAGACAAGGCCAATTTGATTATTCCTTAGATCTAAAGGAATGATGATCATCAGGAAATTTAATGCTCAAGCAACGGTGTGGGGAGCTGTCCATAGTCCGAAACAATAAGCAGGGCAATTTCTTGTACATGCCGCAATTGCGTGACGAAAAAAATGAACCTGATATTTGCCAGCTTGAGCCAAAGGCGATGTTCCCAATGTGGGGCTAAAATGAAGCGGCAAAGACGTGCTGTGAAGTAACGCGCTGTACAATGTGGCCAATAGTAGTATGACGTGGGGTGACATAGTGTGGCGTGACGTTTTTGGACGAGATATGGCATGATTTGACGTGGCAAACAAGGTATGACATGACAGAAGATTAGTATGTCAAATGTGTGTAATTTAGAATTGTGCTGAACAATAGTTACTCGCACACTACATTGCATCAAAATATGTAGGTTACATGAACAATTGCTTAAAATCCCCCGTTCCCAAGTCCTTTTTCTCTATCGTTACGAATTACCTTTCCTGGAGATTTTAAATCTCTTTATCATGTCAAGGTTTTTTCTAAGTCGAGTCCAAATTTTGTAATACAATATGTGAAAACTTCGTCACTTCATCGAAAAGTAAGCTTGGAATCACAAAGTTCTAATCCCTGTCTCGTAATCGAGTGTGCTGGGGTCGTAGATTTTCGGGCCTCACCTTTTGTTGGAGGAGTTCTTCGGGAGAAACTTTGCTGCCGACTTGAAGGCCTCTTCGGAACTCAGGTTCTTTGACCTCCTCACACCGCTTTTAACTTAGACTGTCAAGTTTGAGCATGAATCTGGAATAGTCCTTTGGCTTGAGCGCTACAAGAGAATAACATTACCATAAATTTGCAGCCGGCCTCGGCCCTTTACCTTGCCAGAGAGCCAGAGGCACTCAAGCTCCAACCAGATCACTGTCCATTGCTTGTCGGTCAGAGACTTTGATTGAGATGATGGGCGTCTTCCGTGCTGGAGTCACGGAGCACTTCATTGCAATCACGACCTGTGAGAGCCTCTTCACCTCTGTCCGTGAATGCGGATGAGAAGTGCGGCAGCTTCAGCTGCAGTAGGTGGAGCTCCAGCCTCATTTTGAGGCGACTTTTACTTCAGGGCAGGAACGCGAGCAAGTTTTTTTTTGAGCTCCCTGAGCAGCGTGTTTATCAGCCGCTAGCTTCGACGCCCAATTTCCAAGGCAAATGCAGTCTCTTTGCTCCCAGCCGTGTCGTCTTCTGTGATTGTGACCGTCCAAAGACTCCGGCTGAAGAGCCAAGCCTTGACGAATATGTTAATGTAGCCAAATGCCAAGTTGCTTTCAAATTTGTCGAGTTTGTGTAACTTTTCACCGTTTTAGACCTCGGTGACTTCTGTATTGAGATAGACTTTTGTTCCTCTCAGCTTGAAACAGACTGATGACGCAAGTTAACTGAAAGTAGCGAAGTTTTAGAGGGGAGAGAAGTCGACAAAATGTTATTTTGACTGGAAACCCAAAAGAGCTAAAAGTTCGTTTTACTTTCTATCGTATTGTAGTAGAGACTGATGTAGATATGGGTAGTTCTTCGAAGAAGCTTTTTGTTATAAAACACGTGAAAAATTCGTACGACAAAGAGACCAGCAATTTTACATCTATGTTTTCAGTTGCATTGAACGATATTTCTACAGTTGAAGGAGAAAAATCGTGTTCTCTTCGTAATGTGCTTGTAAGAAACGATTTTCCCTGTTATTCATTTTTACCTTGGCAATCACAGAATGTAGATGCACTGTTGGACATTAATATTTTAGAAGTTTCCAATTTACTTCCGAAAATACTTCCTGCACATCGCTTCTTTAGCGTAGAATTTCAAATGCCTTATAAGGTCTGAGAAATATTTTTCAAAACTAGTTTCTTTTATAAGTTTGGCAAGCTAAATTGGTTATATTTTAAGAATTGTCATATTAATATTCTGCTCGTTTAAGGAAGTAGGGAATTAGAATTCTAAGTTAATGACTTGCTTATATCCCTGTTATTAGGGTCGAATTGAAACGTGTCACTTAATCTCCATCGACAGATACAGCACAATAGAACAAAATTTAACGCTCTTTTATTCGTACTTATCCGTGGGCAAGAATTAAAACATTTTCTGATAACTTAATTCACGCACGAATATCTACTAATGTCAACTTTGAGTTTCCGATTAGAGTTGTGTAGGATAAAGAATTTTGTTTTGTACAACCGTTGGGAATTTGAACCATGAATTTATTTCATCCAAAACTGAATTTTCAAGTTGAGCATATCTACTGAGCTTGCGATGGAACGTGCGGACCCAGTACGGAACCTTGGGGGACGGCGCCTCGGCGTTGGACCATAATTCTAAAGGAAGAGGCCCGAATCTGAGGCAACACAGAAAGCGCATCGCCTGTAATACTCAACAATATCCGCTCCCTCACTCCCTGGGCCTTGGCCCCACATGAAAGAGCGAGGGTAAGCAGGATAGAGAAGAGGTTCCTCTGAGGAACGTTGAAGACTTGCGAGTTTCATACCAGGATTAGAAAGCACTACTGCTCTTTGAAGCTGCCCCTAGCTCAATAAGGGTTAAGGTTCCTGAAATCATTTCAGGCATCCTCTACTATATCCGTAAGTTCAGCATCTAGATCTTCATTGAATGATAAAATGGATTCGACGCAACTCTCCCAGAATAAAACGGTTCTCGTTGTTTGCTAAGAAATTATCATATGGTGAGTTTATGGGTTCACTGGAACAACTGCTGTGGAGGGATTTATTATTTTCCACGTACGGAAACCTTGCTTCCAGTCTGATTAACTTTGTCAAATTGGAATATATATTTAATTGTTTTTGCAGGCCTTTCATTTGAAAATAGATCGGTTATTGCTTCCATCTTAACCAAATAATACCCTTACATAAGCTCCAAAAAGCCGAACCAATTTCCAAGAACTTTTTCAATTCAATGCCTAAACAGCTGTTTCCTTCAAAATCGTGCATCGACTCTTGCAAATAAGCACCGAAGTTCTAAAATTACAGCGAAAGTGCAATGAATGACTGCAATTCCATCGTCTGGCCGTGCAATATGGTTGTCTGACGCTGCTGTCTGCAATATCTGATCTCTGGATGTCGGTATATTGCTGCTCCCAGACCAATAGCCCTCCATCACGACTCTCTCGCTCATCAGGCTCTCTCGTTTTAGTTTGAACTCTGAAGGCGACGCCAGAATCTGTTCCGACGCGTCCGCACAGCGCCCTGCGGCCGGCACCTCTGGTGAGCTGGGTCTCCATTGCGGGATCGTGCATTCGTGCATCTATCTTGCGCCGTGCCGCACCGGTACGAGAAAAGGTGCGTTTTCTAAACGAAGGGGGACGGTTGAGTCGTCCGAGATTTCTCTACCTCAATAACTTTTCGAAACTGTGGTAAGTTCGCCTTCACGTCAAATGGTAAATGTTCTCAATCAAAATAACTGATCAAGCGTTACAAATTAGCCAACATCGAGCTTTTAGAATTGAGGTTCGTAGCAGATATTCTCACTTTGAGTCATTTTGAATGTATTGACTCGTTTTCGCCACCTACAGTCCTAATTTTCTAATTTACTGTTTATCACTAGTTCTTTACTTTCATAGAATGAATTGGTGAAAATAAAACACAATTACTACGACCTTAATAGAACCATTCATATATTTTTACAAAGAAAACGTAAAATAATTTGATGAAAAGATAAAAAATGAGGTTAGGGATGTTGTATAGGCACACACTTATAAACGACAGGTCCATTCTTTGATAAAATTATGAAAATGTACTTCAGAAATTCTTATTGTCTGTAAAATTTGGAAAAAACAGGTGCTCCAACCTCTCGGTTTTAATCGAGTTTTTCTTTTCATTCTCGCGTTCACGAAACTTTCTTGAAATATATTTTATTCCTTGAGCTTTACATCCTTCCAGGCATACGTGTTCGCAAAATTTATTTTTGCATGAGATATGTATGAGTTTCTTTTTGAAAATCCTTGCAGCATCGCTCACCGTAGATAATTTGGCTTTAAAATACCGTAAAAATTCAGTGTTGCGAACAAAAAAAGACAAGTTGAGGCGAGGACACAGGAGTGCTTTGCTCTCATTAATTGAAACACGAGGACTGAATATACACGTGCTTAAAGTACAGTCGTCTCTTCAAGAGAAATTGTTACAAAAGGCTTCGTTTGTTACATTTTAAGCATTTGTTTCCTTGAATTTTGAATGCAGCAGTGCATTCATTTTCACAGGAATGTTTCCGGGAATTGTAAAGTTTTCCTACCTGCTCTGAGGCATAGATGTGAAAGTGTTCTAGAATTCTCTGTGCGTTTCTTGTAGGAGAATATGCGTACAAAGTTAGAATTGTCTCATATTACTAAAGCATCATTTTTAAGTTTTACCCCATGCAAGCATGCGTCACTTTAGCAAGTGTTTTCAGGCAAGTGTGTTTTGATCAGCGATGAAAAGGCCCATGCATACTTAGATATTTACGCGTCCCGGGACCGAACGTTCGCCTGTTTTTGCGACGGGTTAAGTCGACAGTTCATCTCAAATTGCGTAAGAATACGTAAGGATTCTTTCTCGAAAATCCTTCCAATGGAAGGAATTTGAACCCCTGGAGAATGATTCTTCTGATCAGTGGAAGTTTCGCAAGTAGAAAATTCCATAGCATAGAACGATCGTATTACTCTAGAAATCAAATGAGGAAACTTCTGAAAGGCGACCTTAAGAATACTTCCAAAAGTGTGAACCTACAACAAATTTATTTTCATTTTATGAATAATGATCTGACGAGGCGGCTAAGATGACCTTTCAAATGACGTCATGAATTTCCATTTGGATTTGCTGGCTCCATTGGGTGATTTTGGCTACGATAAACTTGTAAGTTATCACTATTGATGCGAGAAAACTAGCATTCCCATCAACCACCACGCGATCGAAGCGTAGCATCAAAGGACATCGGAACCGCATGAGATGATGGGAATCCTCAAGTGGTCTTTGAATATTGCTCTTTCAGTGAAGATTCTTTGTCAGCTGAGGGCGCCTCTCTCTCTCTCTGTGGCACACTTACGCTGTCCTCTCTATTTGCTCTGGAGATTTTCTTGATAAGTTCTTAGACTTCATTAGCCTGGAGCGATCATCAATAGAGTTCCGGATCACGTCGCTCTTCACAGAAACTTCTCGGAGAAAATGTGTCTCCTAGAGCGCCAAGTTGGATCATGGCTGCAATTTCGAGGAGTTGGTTACAATTTGTTAGGAAAGTTGGGTGCGCGTGCGATCATCTTCGGTCGACTCAGGGGGCTCGTTTGTTAGCATCATTGAGTGATTGCGGACTCAACCATCTACGTCAGGTCGCCCTCGTCGTATCAGATTGCACAACACCAAGCGTGGAGGTTCCTGTACGTGTAAGAAATCAATTCAGATCTCTCTTTGCAACGCTCGACATTAAGGTATTTTTTGCCAAGATAAGGCTGCACTCAATACTCGTTATTCACTATTCATAATTCATTCATTATTCTTGTCTCCTTGATCGTTCATATTTGAGATTTTCTTCTTTCGCAACGATTGAGCCAGCTAAATTTTACCCGTTATGATTTTTTAAAATTCCAATGAAAAGCATTTCGAAGCCACGAAACCTTTCCAAATTTCGGTCACTAATAATACATACTTCAGGCACATGATTGTTCATAAATTTCCCTGGAAAATAGAATGTATTACAGGTTCGTAAGAAACGCAATATGTTGCTCGTCTCGGTCACCTTGAAGCGCTTGCAGCAGCTGTTACAAGCTGCGAACGCCTGCCGACGAGTTGCACGTCAGTTTCGTTTGAGTGATCAGTTGAGTATCAGAGCTGGATATTCTTCCGCTGATGTCTTGTTTGAGTTGTTCCTCCGGGATTGAAAATTTGATCATTTTCAAGGTTACTACCCGTCGCGGTAACTGCTTGTCGGGGTAACCGCATGTCAGTTTGACCATAAGTTGGGCAGAGCAGAGTGTGATCACACCCACGATCGCCTGCGCGTAGAAACGGTAAATTAGAAATAAAGAGGAAGGAAAGGCAAATAAAAGATAGCAAAGAAGGATTGAAATCCTATCCTATGACCCCCGAGAGAAACTATTTGTCCGAAACGATGCTTTTAGGCGATTTAATAATGTTTGGAAACGTATGTTTTCAAATTGTTGGAATACAGGATAGATTCATTCGAATCATAACAGTGGATAAAAAGAAAAAATATCGGTAGTATCACTTATTTTGAAGTACGCTCGTACATATAGCACAAGAGCTCGCAGCTGGCGTAGGATGTAGGATAGGCAGCAGGGTTAGGTTAGTTGGGTTTGTCTATCTTATGCTATGGGGACTAGCGTCCTCACAGGGTCACTGTTAGGTTACCTCAGCTTAAGCTAGAACTTCGGGACTTCTATATTTCGTGTCCACTTTGCTTCTTTTCATTTTCATGCTTCCTTCACTAATGATTCTTTATCTTTTCTTCCTTTTCCTTCTTGACGGGCGGTTGGTTTAAATGCGCAAAGGATCTTGTGTGGAAGCACACAAGTTGTTCCAGCAGCAATCTAGAAATTTATGTACATACTTTGTGCATAAATTCCTAGATTAGTACTATTACTACTGCTTTCACTACTACTGCTCTTACTTTTACTGCTACTACTACTTCTACTACTACTACTACTACTACTACTACTACTACTACTACCATTACTAATACTACTAACTACTACTACTACTT
The DNA here is from genome assembly GCA_014899125.1 of Orchestia grillus. Classification (NCBI taxonomy): domain Eukaryota; kingdom Metazoa; phylum Arthropoda; class Malacostraca; order Amphipoda; family Talitridae; genus Orchestia; species Orchestia grillus. Next base: position 8,441 of record VOMN01050718.1, on the reverse strand, counting down.
CTACTGCTACTACTACTACTACTACTTCTAATACTACTACTAACTACTAAAGCAAAAGACGTCTTCCTCAGGAGTAGTGCTGAATGTCCTTCGATGAGTTCTTTCAGGCACGTTATTAAAGCTTCAAAATGGAAAAACCGTAATGTCACAACATATTTAGTGAAGGTATACTCGAGGCACGATATGTAACATGAGATGATACTGAATTTTATGAAAAATTATTAGTCCTAAATTTTTTACCCCCTTTTCCGACCAGGCATATTTCCTCGAGTGGCAAACCCGCTAAATCGAAAGCAAAGAAATGCCAAATCCATGTTAAGAAGACTACTCCAGCTGCAGCAGGGCACTTTTTAGTTCAAACAAGTTTTTTTCAACGAAAACTCTCCGAATTGTTGAACGAATGTCAGTCGTATTCTTAAGTACCAATCTAGAGCACGTACGTTGAAGAGAGAAACGTTTTCCACTAACAATTGGGTTTGCCCCAGAACAAGTTACATCATTTGAAGCATTTTGCCTCATCACTTAAAGTGTTTTCTCTTGACATTTTCGGAGAAAGTTTGAGGGAAAAAAAGAGCGAGTTGAATTGTGGTGAAGAGACCTGATGTCTGCCAGTTTCAGGCAATTTTTTGAGCTCTCCTCATAATGAGAACCAAACACGGGCAGCAGCAGGAGATCGCACAGCACAGGATGAAAACATGGCGCAATTTGGCCAAAAATTCCATCGGATACGTGGTGGTCTCGTGCTAAATCACCCCTGCCGAGTGGGAGAGAAATAATTTTTTTAAACGCATGGATTGACTGAAGTGTATACATGAGAATATGTTAAATTTGCCCTTTATCTCTGCGCGAGCACATCCAAGTGCGTTATCAAAGTCACTGCACATCCAAGTGCGTAGGTCACTGTTTAGGAAAAGCTGGACAATTCATCTATGCTTTCCTGCAAAATTTTCAAAAGTTATTCAGACATTTTAATTTTTTCGAAAGCCTGATGGTGAGCCATTTTGTAGAAACACAAATAAAAAACGAGGGGTAGTGACCGAATAATTCTCTGAGTATTTCAGTTGGCCTGAGCAGTATTGATAGACTTCGCTATTCTTCTGAACGATCTTTTTGGCACTACAAATCTTGGAGCACGGAGGTTTTCAATCCTTAACATAATAGGTTGGTAGAAACTACAACACCATGATATATGAAATACAACAACTAGGGAAGCAACTCGGAATCGATCATGAAATCACGAATTGTGGACTGCAGCAGGCTGATAATTCGCTGAGATATTCACAAGAGGAATCTTTTATTTTCGACTAGAATTCTTTCCGCAGCCTGAATCGAGGTAAATAATCAATTAATTCTTCTCTATTTAGAGAATGAGTGCTTCGATGCCAAGATATTGAAACACGGATCAGCTGTACGCAAGATCCATCGTACAGGAGGTTTATCGTCACGAGCATTGAAGTGCACCGACCGGGGCGTCATGCTACCTAATTGTTCCATTCACAGCCAAGTCTCTTGCTGCATGATCCCAAATTAAATGTTCTGGGTATTTGTCACGCGGGAAAAGCAACTGGACCTAAGTTATTTGCCCGCAGTTGATGAATGAAAGAGGTTTTAACTGAAAAATTTTATATACCGTTCCAAAACATTTCATTTGATTAATTCTATCTTGAACTTGTAAGACAGAAACTTGAATTTTTTTGCCCTTTTAATGTTAACCAAACTATAAAGCTTAAAACTACGATAACATATTCAAATTACCTCTGCGTTCACTGAAAGTAAACCCATTTATTTTCTGACTAATTTTTCAGGCATACTTTTGTATCCTAAAATTACTTTCTCAATGGCAGAAGACATTTGCTCTTAGAGTAATATTGTTCCTGTTCGTACTCCGATTTCTACACCTTCGCTCTCAGTGCTAGAAGTCCAAGATCCCTTCTCAAAAGGACAAGAGCGAGGAGGCTGTGAAACTTCTTTTCGATTGGAAAACATGAAAAACAGTTTATCTTCGCTTCGCGGGCAAAATGTCAGCCTCCTCTGACCATCATGTTGCTTGCTTATTTTTATCGTACAGTTGAAAATAGCCATCAATTTCTGCTGTGTTTGTACAAAATTGGGGAATATGAAATCATTATCACGTATTTACTTTTTCTGTTCTCCCTGATGCCCGGTCAATGATACAGAAATTTTGCTTTTGGGTATACAAATAACGCGTGGAGTAACCACAGCATACCAATTAAAAATGAGTGCAATTGCGCGGGAGGCTTAAGACAGTTCTTCGCAGCGCTGGCAGTTTTCTGACGTTTTCTGGCAGTTTTGGGCAGATTATCTCTGTGTGTGAAAAATTGTCAAGTGGCTACTTGTAGATCTCGCTAGTACATAATGTTCTAAAGCGGACATAACAACCGCGCCACTGCGCTACCACAGCACTGCTCTCCAGTGAGCCCTGTGAAATTAACTAGACCGGTTTTTGATGGATATTTAAATGAGTTTTATGAAGCAAATCGCATCGCTCGACGCTAGGAGCTCTGCGCGCCACAAGAAGGCCACGTAGGCTTGCGTAACCTCGGTGTGCAGCACTTTGAGTTGCGCATTCAAACGAAATTAAAGCGCTTAAAGTTTTCCCTGACGCATCTTTCATTTCTGAAATTAAAAGTAAGAACTCATTCGGAGGTCCAATTTTTCTTCATCATGTCTTCGGATTTCACGAGAAGAAGAGCCTAGAGTTCGGATGACGGAGCCGGAACGGGCACAACCGAAGTTCATCTCGTCACGTCTAAAAACGGAGCCGAACATCACCCACTCGACTTCCGTACGGAGCGGCCGATTTCTCGAGAAGTTCGATAAGAAAAGTTGCCTCGGAATCATCGGATTGAAACTTTACTTATCTCTGTAATGCGTCGCGGTTCAGCCAGGATGATATGTCCGCCTCCGTAGAGTTTCTGCGTGATCGAGGATTCCTAAATTGGATGCTCTTGGTAAATTCCTTGTCATAGACATGTTTATTATGAATAATATGAATCCCATTTCAGCTCTGTAAATCGTAATGCAGAGTTGGGCATGAATAATAAACAATTTTCTCCTATCTAAATCTTTAAGAGCGTGACGGAGAGACCCAACGAGCAACCAACCAAGCAACACTGAGCTATTAATATCTAGTCAAATGATTTAGTTATGAGGAGATTTTGCTGGCCCTTGCTGAGTATTGTCACAAATTGTCATAATTGAGAGTATTTTAATAAACTGACAAACTGTGAGTGTAGCCAGAAACTGTTATAACTGTGAGTATTGTCATAAAATGTGAAAATGTGAGTTCTGTCATAAATTGTCAAATTCTGAGTATTGTCATAAACTGTCCAATTCTGAGTATTGCCATAAACTGTCACCCTGTAAGTATTGTCATAAGCACATTCATTCTAGAGTGCACTTGAGGTCACTTCCAAGTCAGTTAACGAACTGATCTCAGTCTGAATTTGTCGATAGAACATTTGTAGGTGTCTACAATTGTCTATAATTTTGGCTACCCAGCACAAATATAGTTGATTATAGACGGTCGACGATGTAGTTGAGCTGCGTTGCTCGCGTTCATTCGTCTGCAATAAATTGCACCACAAAATATTACTTCAGATTCTGACATTAATTGTTAAGCTTTTTAGTACAAGGCTATGTTTCATTTGTTTAGTTCGATTTTATTTTGTTATAGATTTTGCTAGGTTCTATTATAGTTTTCTTTGTTATTGGTTTTGCTAGGTTTTGTTATGGTTTTGCCTGTTATAGGTTTTGCTTTATCGTTTGTTATAGGTTTTATTATAGTTTCGAGCAGGGTGTTTGAATTGCCTAGACTTGCGCTATCATTGGGATTCACGAGCGCCTTGATAACACCCGGACTTTTACTGGGCTTACGAGCCTTTTTGCCGGTCCTCGGCCTCTTTTTTCCCTTGCCTTTGACACAGAACGCGATTTGCGGCCGATAAAAACTTAAACAAAGAAATTTTCTATTCTTTTTCATAGATAATGAAGTTATTCTATCTAATTTCGATCGCAGCTCCGCGGGAGTAAAGATGCCAATTTTTAACTTCCAGCATCAAATTCCAGAGAAGACGCTCGTCCTGATAAAAAATCGTCGCGGTCGAGAGTCAATCAGGTTATTCCTCGGGTCTCCGGTCTAGAGTAAGAAAAGTCTACCTGTATTACTGTGAAGGGCTTGAAGTTTGATGAAGTCGTGTGAGAATAAATAGGTGAGTAGAATTTTTCCTGGACACCTTTATAATTCACACTTGATTGCAAAGTAAGAGAGCTCTAAGCGCCTTTTCTCAGGAGGAATACATTTGAATTACCGAAACAATTCACTTACAAGTGGATTTCAGAATGAAAAAATTCAGCGATCGTCAACTAACGTAAATGTTGTAGTTTTTACTCAAACATAAGTTTCACGAAGCCAATTTTGTGCTTGTTTTGTAACAAAAGCAGCTGCACCATACCAGTATTCGTCAATGTTTACAGGTAAACAAACCTTTGCTTTTTCGGCGAGAGTGGTGTTCAGGACATTATGTCATTAGCGCAAGTACTAAAATGAATTTTCCTAACCAAAATCCTGTAATTGATTTCTCTTAAGTGATGTAATTGGCGATGATGGATGGCCATGCCTAAGCATCGGAGCTTCTCTACGGCCGTGTTTACCTACACATCGTGCAAACCAAGTTAGGTTTCGTCATATCATCATTGGGAGATGAGTGGCAAACAAGGACGATCACTCAAACGCTCATTTGCATGCATGACTATCTAGTAGCACTAGGTTTAGTGTTGACTTTATTTATTGCTCTTCGATGAAGGAAGATATCAGAGGGATCAGAAATACGCTGTGCTAGACCAAAGTGCCCGAACGCTCGATCGAGAAAGTCCTTCGGGTATTCGCGGAAGGGAATTTATAACTCTTTGATGATCTCGATTTGTTGTCGAACGAATTCTGTGCAATATTATTTTTACATGTGTGACACACAATTTCAATGATTATTTTATTATTCAATATTTCTGAAGTCAAGATTGCGCTAATTTTGAAGACAACTCAAAAGGTGACCTCGAGCTCCTCAATGCTATAATTGCAATTTTTGGTTTCACAGAAAAACCATTTCACATTCTTTTGAATTCATGTTTTTGTAATTTCGCGATTGGTACTCGTAAGTTATCACCACAATGACCACTACAGACAAAATGAGGGTCAATCCGCGGGATGCATTTTCAAGATTATTACAATTTTCCAGTGCAAATTCAAGGGATATAAAATATATATATTTCCTCAAGGAAATCTAGATTTTTTGGTGTCAAAAGGCTGACAGAAATGAGGACACACACCTCATTAATGTTAGTCCTTGAACGTATCGTATGTAAGTGTCAAAAACCAATTAAGCTTTCAGAAAGAAGGCAACACTGCTCCACGCAAGCGTCGGATAGCGAATGATATGTTTGAACATTATATTTTATTAAAAAAGGGGTACAAACATGGGTTGAGATTTGGATAACACAAGGTTCTAGAAAAGATTTTTGATTGAACGTCAGTAAACTGAAAATGCTTACGTGGTGTAATGTCTAGGAGCTCATGGCACATAATAAATGTGATTTAATTCACAGCTGAAGTGAATAAACTCGATAGAAACTTTTACATTTACTACACGCCCATCTGCTGTACTTTTATTATAGGATAACAGCAAAACAACGAAAAATAAAAATTCAACCAGAAATTTAATTTTCATCTTGTACATGAATTTTCAAGTGTAAATATACCACATGCCAAAATTAAAAAAAATTCTTTTCCAATATCATTACTGTGTCTGCTTCCCTTAAACACACCAACAAGACCAAATTTTCTATCTCTTTCTTATTTAATACGGAATACACAAAAACTACTCCGTCACTATAGCGACATTTTAATAAAATTCAGGTCTCTTGTTTTCGAGGCAAATTAACAGTTTACCTGCTGCCCTACGCAGTGAGATCCCCAGTTCGCATCTGAAATTAGCTCCACGAAGGGCGCAAGACGCTGACGAGGACAACACTGCTGAAGCGCTCGCTCTGCCCGCCCGACAAAGGAGACGTAATGAAGAAGATAAACTCGTCGTTGCAAGGCTTTAATTTAGAGAGCATTGGCTCGTTAGGCGGCAGCGCAGGTGACCGACAGCTGTAAATTAGCTGTATTATTCTGCGTCTCATCCTTGTCGTTCTGAAGTGTAGGTGAACGGCTGTGCGCTTAGAGAGATAGATGTTGACGCAGCCTGGCGCGCCCTCCGCAGCTGTAGAGGCGGGGGCCTTGTGGAGAGTTGTCCATGGGGCTTGCTGCGATGTCTATAGGGCTTGTTGCGATTCCATTGGGCTTGATGCGGAGATACGCATTGGACTAGACGTGGAAATATCAATTGAGCTTAAAGCAAAAATATCCATTGGGCTTGATGGAGAGATTTTCATTGAGATTGGTGAGGATATGTCCATTGATATTTATTATGAGGTGTCAATTAAGGTTAATGTGATGTCCATTGCGCATGAAGCCGAAATTCGTACTGCTCAGTCTACCTTTGGAGACATAGGGAGTCAACGAAGAAGTTCTGAGGGATGCCTTATGGAGGCTAGAAACTCATTGCGGGAAGAATGGTAGTCGATGAAATTTACGGTTTCATGCAAGGACGAAAATATGAAGCGGGTGACGTTACTTCATTAATAACATCTCTTTTGACTATACTATTACTGCACCTTATATTTATTTCGTATTTCGTTATGTTGTGGAGTCCTCAGGAAGCTCTACAGAAAACTATTAACGTGCTTTGAAATTTGGAGAAGAGTTGATTATTCAAAGGAGTGTGCAAAATAACGAGGGCAACTGCAACAAACTGAAAGGAGCTTGTAAACATCAGACGAGAGGTCCGCAATAATTTTTTTGATCATGCCTCCCCCTGATCACCTCTGAGCCCTTCTCCCTCGAAAATAATTCTTCAAAATAATGTCTCATTATGATGACCGGATAAAAATAAATGAAAAATGAAACCCAGACTTCGTCAGCCGCACTCAGTTGCCTCCCTCCCTCCTGTGAGGCGTGCGTAGACTGGAGAGGCATCTGGACCTGAGGCGTCCGTTGCTGGGAACCAGTGCAGTACGTCGACTGGAAGGTGAACTGCCTGTGAGAAAAGTGGCAAGGGTGTGCATTTTCAAAAAACTAACATTTTCACTTCCAAAAGCTAATTTCACTGATTCCACTTTCTCAGTCTCTGTCTCAATCACTTTCTACCATTTCCCTACTTCCACAAGCCTCAATCANTACCATTCCACTACGTCCACAAGCCTCAATCACTTTCTACCATTTCACAACTTCCACAGGCCTCAGTCACTTTCTACCATTTCACTACTTCCACAGGCCTCAGTCACTTTCTACCATTTCACTACTTCCACAAGCCTCAGTCACTTTCTACCATTTCTTCTATCATGTGAACTTCCGCCACGTTGTAGCATAGGAATGCAAGAAGATGAAGAGGTTTTTTACTATCTAAGTCACATAGATTCAATTACGGGAGTTACACTATGAACATTTGAAAACAAATGTAAAGTAGAAGTGCAATTCATAGAGTAGAGTACAGTGGTAGCTAAAAATCTAAAAATTTGAAGGACATTGATCAAATATTAAACCTTCGTGGATAATATCTTAAGCATCAGCATCCGAAGCGAAGATAGAAAAAAAAGAAAAAAATAATCAGGAATGAGTTTCCGTGCATCAACAATGAAACTATTGGCAAACCGTGGTAGAATATTGTCATGATTTTTTAGAATGAAGCATCCGTAAACTATGTATATTTATAGTTGGGTTAGTGATATCCCTTCCGATATCCAGTGTCGATATTCCTTTTGAAACCCATTGTCGATATTTCTTTCTAAATCCATTGACGGTATTACTTTCAATATCCATTGTCGATAATCCTTTCCAAATCCATTGTCAATGTTCCTTTCGATATCCATTGCATATATTCCTGTCGATATCCATTGCCAATATTCCTATCGATATCCATAGTCAACTGGTTAGTTTCTGCACTAAGCGACACTCACTGGCATGTAGGATCCAAATACCACAGTACTTACATGCAGCAACAGAGACCAATAACTTGGTTGTGTAGCTTGTAGGCTGGAGTTCTGAAGTAGCAGCTTGTACTTCATGATGCATCTGATTTTCATTCATGAGTTTAAGACAACGGTTCACAATTCAATCTGATTTCGTTAGAACGGAGAAGCTCATACATTTATCAGTCAATTTATTTGCAAGTCTAAATGTATGTAGGGCAGAGCTTTCTAGAGCAGGCTCAGGGTACGGCAAAGAAAACACGTCGAGATGTTCAAACAATACTGCCAAAGTTGATTTGCACAATTATACTATTTACTAGACCAGCCGTGACCCGTTGGGTCAAATAAAATTT
>VOMN01050713.1:0-87967 GCA_014899125.1 Orchestia grillus | reverse complement strand
GTAGCGGCCGCTTCATTTCAAAGTAGCGCTGCCCAGCTCTGTACATAACATACATTTTTTATTTATTTTTCTGTGAGGAAGGATACCTTCTTTGCCCCCCAATAGCTTTCTTTGTCACCGAGTGTTTTAAATTCATTGAAAATTTAGTCCATCCATAGTTGGTCTGATCACTGGCACAACTTTGCTCAACTTGAGCATATTTATTTACTTTCCCCAATCCATTGATCCCTCTCAACACTCTTTCCCTACTCTCACAGAAACCAATCTTTTCCACACTTTTTCTCATCACACTCGTTTGTGATAATCACGTATCAAAGAGACAAATTATACATCTAATTAATTTTTCTCACAAGCTCTTTTGAGTTCAACTTCATACAATGTTCAAAACTACAGTAACAATGCAACTTCTAATTATCCTTCAGATTCATTACAAATTTTGAGTACTTGACTATCATTTTCTAACCATTCTAGCACTCCACTTACAGTCCAGAAATACCGTTCAGCATTAAAAAATGGAGTATTTGGTCATAAAAACTCATCCTTTCCTTCCAATTAGTTTTCAAATAAATCCCCACTTTGCTCCTAATTATTATTTTTTCATCAAGTCAAACCCAATTAAAAAATAAATGGTAATTATCATACAATTGGACAATAGCTATCCTTAAAATAAGCATGCAAAGGTGGATGTGATTTTAAATTTATCAAAACTACGTAAATCTATAAAAAAACAAATATCTGTACTATTAAACTATTCGAATACTATTACACATATCTGTAATCTACAGTAAAGTAATCTAACTCATATACCTTGAAATACTTTTTTAAACTACCTATGAATAATGTAGTCTTTTCTTTATCTAAATCTGGAAGAAGAAAAATCTGTTTCAACTTGACTTAAACAAAAATCAATATTAATGATGAGGAACTCGATCTAACCTTTGTGGCACATACCAGCCAATTATCAAGAAAGCATGTATGGAATCTACTAGGTAAGACTAAAACAGAATTTTGTTGTGACCTAAGCAAAAGCCAAAAATGCTCAATAACATACCATTCTGAGCAGCATGAGCTGCAGTTGAGTAAGAGCAGGATGAGGTTTCAAAAGACCGGTAGCTGTCAGCAGTTTGCTGAACATAGCTGGCAGTTTGAGACACCTGCTGCCATGACTGGTAACTGGACCTTTGCTGATGCACACCTTAAGAAGTAAAACAACATATGAATAAATTAAAAAATACATTCTGAAACTTCACATAGAATTTGACATTAGAACAACAAACATTAAAAGAAAGAAAAGCACCTACTCTTAATAATTTCAAACATAGACAAACATCAATTATGACCAAGTCTTTTCCACAGGCTATACCTATCAATGAACAAGCTCTTAGGTACACAGTAGATCTGAATAAGCTACAAATTTCAACAGAAGGAGATGTTAGTTCCAAGCAAAGACTTACAAGTTTGAACAAGAACTTAGCTCAACTGTTTTTAAAAACATTACATATTCTACATATTAGGTAGTTTGATGATGAAACTTCAATACATATATAGCCTAATAGATTACATTATAAGACCCATTCATCTTGCAAGTAGTAGTGGTAGTAGTAGTAGCACAAATTTTTAATATCGCTTCAGCATCTATAGTGAGCTAAGGCATCTAAGAAGGATTGGGTAGGACAGTGCCAATTTTGCAACTTAGAAAAGAAATTTGGAGGGCAGTCAAGCCCTGGGGTTTCAGCTGTCCCCCATTTATGCTACACCCAAGCTGAGTGGCCCACTTGCTCTGAAACCCCGTAGGGCCAGAACATGGTGTGCTTGGTTATATTCTGCCAACGTCAGTCATACACCAAATCAACAGCATATGCTAGTAAGCTCAATTCAGCATAATGTATTGAGAAATATAAGCATTTTGGTATTAAAAAGGATAGGGTGAATTTCATAAAGAATTCCCATCATTACTACATTAGTATCTATGCCTCAAAGATGTGGGTAACATTCTCTTCTGGTGGCTGAGAAGTTTTGACATTCAAGAACATGTTGTACTGTGAGTGATATAAGATATTACAGCAAGGTTAGGGATGGCATACCAACAAATGGTGATGAGTGAGATGGCAATGGCCAATATGCAGCCAGCACGACGTAACCTTTACTTGCCAATTACAATATTACAACACCCGGCAGAAGCTCACACCCAAGTAGTGGGTTTACCTGTTTTCAATGTATTATATACTTGTCTTCCATGGATATTGCAACACTCTCTGTACACCAGCAGTTTTAAAGGTGGATTTATCTGATAATGATCTCTTTTAACTAGTCCCATTACACACCTAAATAGTGTCTAGCACTCATTTATTTTGCTCCTACTTTGTTAGAAATGAAAATTATTTGCTATGACAGCTCAAATTGTATAAAAAGTAATAGATATATCAAATAAACATTTCCAATAGATTCAATTTTCTCATCAAATAGCTCTAATCATGGGAAGAAAAATTAATCAGAGCAAGATGACTGTCAGACCAGAGGAATTTTGTGCTTCATTAGTAATTGCTTCAATATCTGTGCTACATGGGCAGATGAGTTGGCCAAACTTTCAAAATTTCTGAAAGTTTAATAACCACAGAGCCAGCAAGAATCTAATGAACAGAATCAAAACTTATACTGAAGTCTTTAGATCACTGACAAAAATCAACATTGCCTCAGCACAACTGAGCCATTGACATTCCTAGCTTTGCTATATGTAGGCCCTCCAGAAACATTAAATATAGAAATCCATGCTCTCTGTTGCTTTATACAAATATAAGCATTGATTCAAAAAAAGCACACCAAGGTACAGATTGTTTAGAACACTTTTTACTATGTTTAAAGAAATGTGATGAAAAGTTACTACTCAATATCACTGAAACAATGTACACTCTAGTACAAAACATATGGTGCATTCAAGGACCACATTTCTCTTGAAGCAACACTGATCTGGAAGTGCACAAAATATTTGTTGCAGAGACTCTAGGGTACTTATTCAAACTATACCAATCAGGTTTTGCCATCCAATAATATTATGCTTTGAATTTACAACTTAAATTGGAGAACTTTTTATTATATCTTGAACATGCTATTTCAGCCTTAAAATGATAACTATCCAGAGTGAGTTACTTTTAAGCCACTCTTTGATAGATATTGCTCTCTTAAGGAGATGTGAAAAATAACATTAGATTTATATTTAGATGATCAATAAAAAAAACAGAACTAAAAATATAGGAACTATCATTAAATATAGCAACTTACAAATTTTGATTGTGTTGCTATCAGTACTACCCATAGTGCAATTGAGTTCATCCACAATGCAATCAAAATTAATATGTTTTCAGAAATTCAGCATCAAATGTGATGCAATCAGCATTAAATATGATGCTATCACAACATACAAAATGGAAAATGCAAAACAGATCAACCACTGATATCCATAATGCTGATGTAAAAGTTTATATACTTAATTTAATGAAATAATATACCAACCACTGCCAGTATAAGCTTTATTTTATGAATATATATTCAAATTATAGCTATTCAGAGATATTCACACTGCATTATCATAATCTGTTGATGATCTCTCATTTGACAACCCTCACAGCCAATTATATTACCAAGCAATTTCAAGCCATCTTTGTATAAATTTAACCAACATGTATAAAATTTAGATAGAAATTTGCTATGTTCCAACATATATTCATTTCATTTTAAAAATTGAGATGGAAAAAAATCTGGTTTATATTTTTATAAGCTATCTTTTACAGCATTGTTGTAGTTTTAAAGCATAAAAGTTTATCAAAAAGTTTCTGCTAACTGCAACTATGAAACATGGCACATAAAAAAAATAGCTGAATAAATTTATTAAATTATATCAATCATTGCTTTGGAAATTGCTTTCTTAATTATAAAATAATCTTTCATATTAGCCAGTGTAATGAAGAATGGAATTATTATTACTATATAATAAAGCAATCATATTTGTAACTTACATTGAACAAATAAGTACATCAGAATTACAGTTAATAAACAAATAGAACACTCAAACTTAGCTTATACATTAGGTAGGTAATTTATGCTATGTAAAGACAATCAAATTTTTAAGTATAAATAACAATATTTACTCTAAAACACAGATCATTATCAATTACATTTTGATATTTTACTTTCAGAAATAGATCAAACAGTTAACATCAACTCAATAGAATCACAAGCATTTCTCAAGCATTATATTACTTGCAAAATTGACAACAGTTAATGCACTATACTTCAAATAGCAAAATATTGAAGAGGTAAACTTTTCTGTCATTGATTCACTTGTTTTCATCTTGCTTTTGTCTACCATCTTGCATGAAGGTGAAGGACTATTGTTCAGAAGCTAAGATACTCCTGAAGGATTAAATCAATTCAAACTGAAAAAAAATTAGTGAAGTGTAATAGAATAATGACATTCACAATAAATATCTCCCAATTCTTTTCAAAATATACTAAGTTATTCCACAAAGCAGACTTCTAGCCACATTACCTGACTTCTCAGTAGCACTCTTGAAACGGTGAAAAAAATGACAGTAAGGTCTTATGCATTCTCCCTCTTCATTATCTGGGCAGGGAACACTACTGAAATATTTCTTATGAGGAAACATTGTTCAAGAAACCTCAGTTACTGCAATACAGTTAAACTAATCTTCATCGCACCGTAGTTCACGAGCGAGTATAAGGTCTTTCCTTAAATATTTGTTTACGACTTTCCGACTCCGGCTTCCAAAAACATCCGGCTCCGCTGAGTCATGCGAATCAACAGAATACCTAAGCCACAAATACTATTCGTACATATTGAGAACTGTCGAAAACTAACTTAGCTTACTGCTTTCCAAGATGTTAACAGCGTGCCATAATTTAAATTTTGCATGAAAGTGTACAGAACTAGAATCTCTTCAATATAAATTGTTATGCATGGGATAGCTATCATTAAGAATGAATTTTCTTATTAATTGTGCCCCAAACAGAATTTTATGGTCTTTAACTTAAGAGTAATTTGAATATCGTAAGGACCACTGGTAAATATTAAGACCTAACTCGCTGGCTGATATAAATGAAAGTTCCATTCAAAACCGACTTTTGCTGAAAGTCTCCCGCTTGGGCTCGTAATAGGAACATGAACTATTATGTTTCCACGTGGCCCTAGAGAATTTAATGAGCTCTAATTTGAGATTAATTTGTGGGATGTAAATAATATACGTTAAAATCAAAACCTTTCACTCTAGGAGACATTGATGAAAATTCCACTCAAAATGAGTTGCAAAGAAGGCCTTTTTCCTAGCTCGTTTTCAGTTAATGAGAAAAAGTATATGGCGTAATTAGAAAATTTTATGGACTTTCAGTAACATTAATTTGAGGTGTTTATGTGCATTACTTGATAAATAAGAATAAGATAATTTCCTTACAGTTAGGTATTTTACTGAAATGTAAAGCGGTGTCTACGCAGGCAACCAAAAGCTGCTCTCATTTCGAAAATACGTCAACATAAGTTCGAAATTTTCAAGAATTCAAAGATGGGTTAGAACATAACTTTAAATCCGCTTGGTTAGAATAATTATTTAATAACATAAACAAATATTCGACTAATTCAATTTTCTGTGAGAATTTGAATGCATTAAATCTGAACGGATGAAAGAAACTTTATTTCAACAGAGTTGACGTACGATACGTATGACGTACTGCTCATTTTAATGCCTTAACATCAGTGACTGAATACCTCAGTGCTGTGAGGAGCGTGTGATGTTCAAATTTTTTTACCCATAAAAAGCATTGCGTGGAAAAAACGCTAGAGCAGCCTTGAGTCGAACCGGCACCCTCCTCACTTGGAGTGGCGTGCATTCATCACTCTGCCTCAATATATTGATGATTTTGCTCGAACACATTAGTCGTTAATTTCACCGTAAAATTCTCTGTAGCTATTTTGAGAAGTAGTAGTAGTTGTAGTAGTAGTAGTAATGGTGGAAATAGTAATGACAGTAGGGCTTTAGTTACTAAAAACTATCACCGAAAGAGGAGGGACCATTTAGTATGGACTGTAGAAAACGGGGAATATGCACAAGGTGTGTCCCCTCACAAGATCCCCTGTACACAGAAAAAGTAAGTTAAGAAGGAAGAGGAAGAAATAATAAAGTATTATCAGCGAGGAGGGCATGAAAATGGAAACAGCAAGTGGGCACGAAAGATAGAAAGTGAAATAACCTTACATCTCTCTAGTGATGCTTGTCCTCATAGCATAAAATAGACAAACCTAACCCTATTGCCAATCCTATGACTCATGAAAAGGTGATTTCGAGTAGACATTTCGACCTAAATGGGAGGAATGTGACCAGAATTTTATCCTTGTTTCTGCACGCATTCTATATATTTGTCAGAATACGAGTTACGAATACCTTTCAGATAAAAAATATTAAATACTATCGTAATTTAAAAATACTGGCTAATCGCTTTGAAATTTAGCGGGGAATGGTAAATTTTTCTTTGTAATTTGTTCTATATCGCTTCCATCCAATGAAATAGCTGCAACTTAAGGATTTCCCCACTATGCATTCGAGTACAAATTTTTTGTATCATGTGCTATACTTATACATGAACTTTCTGAAAAATAGACGGTTTATGTTATAGAATGTAACGCGTTACGCGTTCTCTAGTTATAGAATGCGCGTATAGATTTATAGCGTGATCATACTAGTAAACAATGCAAAAAAGAATACGTACTTTCAAAAATTACGGAGAGTAGTTCAGCAAATGCTACTGTCGCAGAATTATTTTGAGTAACGTGAATCTATACCCAAATTCCCTCGTCTTGACGTACCTAAATTTGTATCCAATACACGGGACTCCGTAGCTTCCTATTAGATACAATGATAGAACGTCGTAGCTTCCGTAGCTCCCAACGTGCTGTGGTTGTTGTTGCTACTGTTGCAGGCGCAGCAGCTTTCGGAGCCTTTAATGAACTGGTGCGAAGTACCTCGGGAAAACCGCAATATTTAAAGAGCGGCCATTGCCAACGCCGCTGTGCTGCGGCAGCTGTCTGGCTACCGTTGAGGGACGTGACGTCCCCACAGGAAGAAAGGGCTATTTTAATCACTAACTGACTATTAATTAAATATGCTCGTTGAAACTCTTCTTGAAACTTTGTTGTTAACTCAACTTAAATTTTATCATCGGTTAGCTAAGAATCTTGCTTCTTCGGCAATTTTCTAATAGTTCCTAAAACTACAATTTCACGATACATTCTTCGTGTTGTGAGGACTAGTGAAAAGTTGAATAAATAGTTTTTAATAAAATAACCTGTACCAAGGTTATGTGAATAAGATCTTCACATATTACCTAAAATTCATTACCCGCACAGTAAATATGAAGAGAGACCAAAAGTTACAGGCATGGACGAGTTAATCAAAGGTTCAAGGAGAGCGTGTGCTACGGAGAACCGGATGGGGAGAGCGCATGGGCTCCTGAATAATTCTTCCTTCTCTCGGCGTGCGAGAGCGAGGGGGGCACACCGCCGCTGCCTTCACACAAGAGTAATCCTTAGCGAGCCAGCTGGCTCTGATGTGCAAGTATCAAAACGGGACTGTGGCTTGTGTCAAGCCTAAAAAACCAACTTCCTTTCTAAATGCACGAAATACTGGGTTATTAGTTCGCATTTTATGCACTTGGTAGGTATGCATATTTACTTCTTAAGTTTTAGGCGAAAGAGTAAGATTTAAGACTAAACTGTATTATTTCCAATGTCCTTCAGAACTGTGGTCCGTGCAAGGTTGAAATGAAAGACTGAGGGCCAACACTGCAGAGGATGCGTGGATCATCTTACTCGAGTGCCGGTGTACCCAAAAGTCAGATTCATTCCTGATTCTATTAAAGTTGCAAAAAGACACAAATATGTTTCTTGGTTTTACTTCAGATATATACAAGAAAATGCATACAATGCTTGGGTTAAAACTATTAAAGGATAGAGCAAGATATCAACAGCAAAGAGAGTAACAGGAGACAGTTGACGTTTTACAATACTCGCATACTTGAAAATTGAACGATGTACATGTACAGCGGATAGGGTATTCAGAGGAGTTTATCCATGAAGATCCAAAAATGTCAATATATCAGCTCAGCAATAAATAAGTCAACGATGCTAAGGAGCACTGTGGGCGGGGCAGGAACTCCATGGACCAAGTTACCGTGCAACAAACCAAATAATATATGCATCTGCACATGGTTCCTCCCACTAATTCGATGCTCAGAAACGGTTTTCAAAAAACGACTCGCGCTTTGACTTGAGTGCCTACTGCTTCTGCCTTCCTTCTTACCCACACCTCAGGGCGGGTTCCCAGACTTACCAGCAGGACGAACACGGTCGAAACTCGGCTTCTCTTCTTTTTCTCTAATTTCATAATCGTCAGCTCTTCCAATCGTGGCTAAATACTGCTCCATGCTTCTTACTCAGGCACCACGGCCCTAGTTGATAGATAGCAAATAACTTCGAAGCAAAATTTAGTAGTTTTATATAATCTTAATCTGGGTTTATAATCTTCACATGACGAATACAATGTACATAGAGCGAAAAAAGTGACACGGGTTATAATACGAAGATGTTGCTATACAACGTTTCATCTATTCATTCTACCGTATTTCTTAAGTTACTTAACAGAGGGGGAAGAGGGGGGGGATATTTTGACAACACTGAAGTGAAATTAAGAGAAAAACAGGACCTATTTTACTCGAATAAGAGTTTACTGAAGCAATATCTTTGCCACTTGTTCAAAAATTAGAAGAAAGAAATGAAAAAACAGCACTTTTCTAATTCAAGAACAAAACCAGTAACAGGTTTACTGTCCCTGCAACTGGATGAGGTACTTGTAGCTCTCGCTACCTTTGACAGGCGCCACGGCCTTCACAAGTGAAGTCTAAAATATGGGTTGCAGTTTAATTTTCACAAGTGCGGGCTCATACGGATACCAAAATTCGATTTTTGTAGAAACACTCATTGGGTTACCTAAAACCTGTTTAGTGTGGAGCGCTTCCATAACACCATTGGTTGACTCGCAGACAACAGTCATGCTAGTAGCATAGCACATCTCTAGATTTGGAAACGGAGCGTGACAGCTACTGATCACACGACCAACACACAGCATGCAGGATGCGCTCCAAAAGCACATATTAAACACGGGACATACTCTATCGCTCACTGTATGTCAACAGAGAAGGAATAAATAATTTTCTCAACATCAAACGAAATACGCAAACCATCAATCAAACTTAGGTACACGTCGACAATATTAGGGTAATTAGGTAAAATCAGTCCAGAAGTGCACAATGGACGTTTGTGTCAGACCCTACACTGTCGTAACTGAGGTGAATACTAAACATAGGGTTTGGCCAGCCCGACCACGCCTAGCACTAACTGACGACAACATTCACTCGTATCAGCTACAGAAACATTAAGTGATCTGGAACGAACCACCAGATCACCCGTGGAATGATGCACAAATGGATGGTCCACTCTAAGCACGCACGCACCAGGGCAAGACTAAGCGCGAAAATCTGAGCCCGGCAAAAACCGGCTGAAGAGATTTGAAAGAAAGAAATTAAAACTTTGAGTAATCATATCATGTTGCAAACGATTAAAGATCACGCCTATTTCCGTAGTTTGTGAAACTATCCTCAGAACTCGATAAAGATAAACACTTCGTAACATATATGACACTGCTTTGCTCTAAAAGACCCTTATTAGTATCCCTACTCAATCCAAATATTCACAAAATCCCCAATGACCAACTCATCTCACTTCAACCAAAGCGACTAGGAGCCACAAGCAGGCTAATTTTAATCCTGGGCGTTGGGCACGACGATGGTCTTGCCCTTGGGATCATCGAAGCGATCCATGGTCTTGATGTCGGCCAGCATGGTGAAGCCGACGGTCAGGATGATGACGAGCAGAAGGGTCACCAATAAACCAGCCCAGATGCCGATCGTGAAGAAGCCGACGCAGTCCCAGGAGTCGCTGAACTGGCTGCTCTTGCTCGCGTCACCCGTGATATAGGCCTCGACCTGCAGACACAGAATACGTTTTGCAACGATGAAAAAAAATTCACAAACCTGTTTTGAAAAGCTAATCGACAGCAACGCGACATTTACTTAATTTAAACAACCAGGATACGAGGGAGACACGCACATCAATAATAAGTCAAACATCAAGCAAAAATCAATTGTTCTGCATAAAGTGATGTTGCGTGTTCTTTGAACCACTGAGGCCTGTTACCACGCAACGTAATGTGAATATAAAGTAACGTAATGTAAAGTTCAGACCTTTCGGCCGGTTACTCGGGTCATATTAATGCTTTGTGGTGCTGACTGACGCCCCTCAAATGTTCTGTTAGGCAACTTTCTTTATTCCAAAGTATAATATAAAAACTTCCCGTCGACTTATATCCTAGTGTACGTAAAAACATTCAGGCATTGAAAAGCCTCATCTAATTAGGAGTTCCTCGTTAGTGAGACCTAATTATCAATTCATCCATTGTAGTCTTCAAATTTGCAATCATACGATTTAAATATCACCTATTAACATCAAGATTACTTTCCTGTTACCCTGCCTCAAAAATGACCGATCTTTCCTCCTTGCTAAATAGCAAGTTTAAAAAATTATCACGTTACCGAACTCTGTAATTACGAAAAAACATCTATATCAACGAAAGCATCACAATCTCGCGAACGTGGACATTGTGAATGTGGACATCATGAAAATTACATCGCGATTATGGATATGAATATGAATATCATGGACGTGAACATTGTGAACATGAATATCGTATATATGAATATCATGAACATTTACTTAGCGAATATGGATACTGCGAATGAAGATGAGGGTACGTTGCACTTTAGACATCATGTGCCTCGTACAACAGCAGCAAGCTTACACTAGGACGAAGTACACACACATGAGGAGAAATAAAGAGCATGGTGCGCTCGAGAGCGCTGGCCGTGAAGTGAAGGTTGCTCAAGAAATTATCGTGGTAGAGTTAGACTTCATAGAAATGCTATGGCATATCACGAAGCAATCTATCATCTGCCATTCAGTGAGATACCAATTACCCTACGTCATGAATGCTAGTATTAAGGTACCTAACGGCCGGACTTTTAATTCCTAAAAATAAAAAGGACTTCCAATTTTCTAACTTCCACCTATGTGTACTACGAAATGAAATCGGGATGTCAGCTTGCGCGAAAAAAAGCCTTCACTAGCCTTTGACTATTGAAACATGGAAGGAAATCTCGGAGCTTACCTGAACACCATTCAACACGAGGTTCATCCCGACTTTGGTGGTGATGTTTTCCCAGTAGTTAAGAGGCGGCGTGCATGAGAAGGATTTGCCCACAGGAACAGAGAGGTCCTTCCATTTCGCCAGCTGCAACAGGAAATATATGAGTGGGGGTACACAAACTTCACGATCAGAGAATAAATATACAGAAGTAAACACGAATACAATGGACGCACACACACAAAAATAGGATTCTTTGTTTCCTTGAAATACATTGTTCATACAAGACTAAAAATTATTCATAGGACTTGACATATCAAAGAAAGCACTTAAAAATAATAGAATTTTGTAAAATGTCAGCTAAGTTAGAACTTGCACATGAATATCAGTTGCTACAGAATTTTTTTAATTACAAATGAATCATCGCAACGAAATCTGATCGCCCCTCCGAGACAAATCACGTTAAAAAAAATTAATGGGACTTCGGGAGTCGGAGTAGGACAAAAAATCCGACTCCGACCCCTTGCTTTCTTACGAGTCCGAGTCCCGCCAAAACCTCCGTCTCCGGAAGCCTGGTTACAACGGTTCGTACGGTGCAGCCTGGGTAATGGGAGCTGTTGTTTGAAGATCGTCGCACTTTCCCACTCGCCTCTCAGATGCACTTTAAACTACTTTCGTCAGAAAAGACCACTTTCACCCAGTCGTCTTCAGTCCTAGATCGATACTTCTAAGCGAAAGCCTATCATTTCTCTGTCAAAATAGGGGTGAGAAGTTTCCTGGCAGCCCGTCGCCTCGAGACACCGAGGTCCTTCGGTAAACGATACTGGATCGTAAGCAGAGCTTCATTTGTTAGGAGTTTAGGATGATTCTTCTTCAGCTCAGCAGCTGTTAAGCTTCAATACATCCCTCGTCAGAAGCGTATCAGGCGGCATGGTCGTGGTTTTCTTGCTCCCTTAGACTGGCGTTATTAGTTTTTAGGCTCGAAAAAGCGCCACAAAAAAAACACTAATGCATATACTTTTGAATTAGTTCAATTTCGATTAAGCTGCAAAGTAGAAGCAGAACAAGATGCTACAAGCATCAGCTGGAGGGAGACTTAGGCTTGCAATCGATATGTCTTAAAAGTAGCGGGAGTAGAGGCGTAAAGAGCTGCTAGACCTACGATGAACGTAAAAAGCTCCCTCTGCCCTGGAGCGTGAGCGAGTTAAACCGCGTTTCTTTATTCATTTCTCAGGGAAACGGATCAAATTTCACTGCGATGGCTATGTGTGTCGCTCATCTTTACGTAACTCGAGTTACGTTCGGAGACATGGTGAAATCGGAAATTGATGTTGCAGGTGCACAAATACAGAGGAAGGCTGACGCGAGTAAATCGTGGACGAAGGGTGAATTTCTCCAGGAAAAAATGTAATTAAGACCTTAAGGAACGAGATGTGCTGTTTTATCACTAATTCGTAGGCAGCCCAATACGAGCTAAAGTTGTGTACCGTGCCTTCTCTCTATCGAAGTTTTTTCACCGTTTTCAAGTAAAAAAAAATTCAAAAAAGGAACTATACTTTATCAGAGTGGCAGCAAACAGACAACAGCTACTGGTTCCTACAGCAACAGCCATATGAGAATAAACAAATCCAAATCACAGCGGAGAAATTACTTGATATTACTCTTTTACTTACGGTGAGATTGACTTTGGGATTGGCTCTGCTATTGCCTTCTAGAGTGAGGTCGATTTCAGCGTATGTAGCACGCCAATACGAGCGCTTCAGGGAGAAGTAAAACCTGCAAGGGAAAACAAATTATCAGCGCATGTTGATGCAGTTCAAAAATTACTGCAGCAGGTCTGCTTTACTTTTATTGGTTTTTAACCTTAGATATCTTAGAGATGTTTGGGCTTTCACGCCCGGGCCACACTGGGGTGCCGCCGCTTTGTGTGCATGGTGTGCCTTCGCATATCCGCGAGCTGTTGAATGAAACCGTTTCTCTCTGCCGTTTGATGATAGTGAGTCAAGAGAGGCACAATTAATATACTTATTCTCCATTATTGTAACTATTAACCCTTCATTTGTTCAAGGCTCTCTAGCCATATCAAAGGCGATCTCGAGAGCCAAACGAAGGGACCATTTAGCACGGACAGTGGGGAACGTAAAATCTATGCACAGGTGTGTTCTCACACAGGAATCTCTGCACATAGAAACAGAAAGTTCAGAAGATAGAGGAAAGAAAGATAAAAGAACAGCCAGCGAAGAAGCTATGAAAATGGAAAAAATAAAATGGGAAAAAAAGTTTGAAATCCCGAAGGCCTCTCTAGAGCACCTAACAGGGCTCTCTTGGAGTCACCAGTCCCCACAGCATACGATAGACAAACCTAACCTTTTTGCCTATGTTATGCCCCTTGAGGGGACTCGTTCCAGCTATTACCCCTTCCCTGTAACAGAATAATGAATTCAAATGATTATTGCCGACGAACAAGTAACTATCATTTAAATAATAAGACTACCAAAACTGCTCCTCTACACCCGAAAGTATCGCTTATAACAACAGAAAAAGTAAAATTATGTCAATGCTCTTCACTTTGCCCCATGATTAGATGTTTTGACATCTTTCTTACACAAAACGCTGATTTCCAGGAGAACTCCGAACGCCTCGATCATACTTGTACATGCAACCACCACTTCTACACCCTATGCGATAGTGTACACCAGTCATATTTAGCAAAGCGGGATGAGCTGAGGGCATAATGTGATGGGCTGTAGGTGAATATACGTCAGCAATGGAGGGCCAGGCACAACTAGCAGCAGTAAGAGTAACTCACGAGATCGTGATTTTGTCGTAAGCCCTGGGGCCCAGATTGACATTGGCGTACTTGAGGCGCAGCATTTGCTCTGGACCAGAGCAAGTGGACACATTCGTATCAGCGACTATCGACTCTTCCGGGATCTCGTAGTAGGGACTGAAAATAACAAGTAGATAAATTTTCCAATAAATATATGCGAGTAAAATATCACCAAAAGAAAGCGCTATAGTATACTGTGACTAGTCACAAGTATTTGCACAACTTATTTTTCACCACATTTCAAAAACTGCATGCTTCCGTTTGCGTTATGGATACTCAGTGAATACGTATTTAGAAAAACAAATATGCAGCACTCGTACATGTTTCAGTAGAACAGTTACATCAATGAAACGAAATTCAACATGAGACGAATGTGTCTGACCAAAACTAATCCTCCACAGCAGCATTGCTAGTGCGCTCCTACATGCTAACATATCCATACAATTGTGTAGAGTTTTATAAAACTTCTACACGCAAATGTAATGTAAATGAGCTATGATTCGCAGTCATAACGTGTATACATTTCATGAAAGAAAGCTACGTGTGCTATGCTGATGGACCAAGCGCAAGAAAAGAGCTTGCCCAGATCATTCAAAATCACCTAGTCCAATTTCGCAGAGAGGGATCAATTGATGAGAAAATCGCTGAGCGCATCAAGGTGCCGTATTGTACCGTGATGGCAATAATTTGGAAGCATCATAAAAGTGGAGCAACTTGTAACCAGCCTAGAATCGAAGGTGGTCGCAAGAATACTGGCAGCTCCCCATTCTACACGCTGCGTGAGGTGATGCATTAGCCCATGGCTAGAATCTAAATTTCGAGTTACAAAGAATTGAAGAAAGAAAAAGATGTTCAAGAACTACACCGTAATAATCTCCACGCCATTACTCAACGCCGGATTACGCTTCTTAATGAAAAATAGAAAATCGTTGTACGGTTGTCTGAAGTCATATTAATGAAATTATTTCATGGAAATAAATTTTTATTTTATGAAAACAAAATAGACCTTTTCGGCTGAAACGAAGCTCGTCATTTTTGGAAGCAGCTTAAAGGTTGAAGGTGCACCATCGCCACCATCAAGTATGGAAGAGGCATCGTTATGACACAGGCCGTCCTACAGCTTACAGCGTAGGGGAGCTCATCATCAATGATGGGTGGACACAGAGCGTCATGAGAAGCTGCTCACTACCATAACAAAAAACTACGACTGCCGCCAATGGTCGTTTCGACGAGATAACGAGAATAGTTCGAAAATAAGTAATATGTCTTTTCCATAGCCTTACTAATTACCTGACTTCAATCATATTGGCAATTCATGGCAAAAATTATTATCTGTTGCACGCAAAATGAACCCAAAGAATGGCGTTTATTTGAGGATCATTTACATGGATGAGTGGGGGTAAATGCCACGCATTGAGGGCTAACCGCTAGTTTCTACTCATCACATCCGTCTGGATGCTATTACTTCAAACAAAGGTGACTCCCCCTCTTATACTGAGGAGTACCATCAGTTTGCGCCAAATCATTTTGTCCGAGGATGAATTTTGTTTTTTTGAATGGAGACAAATAGACTTGAGTCCAACACACTTACTTTGACAACCACACGTTTGCAGAATTTTATTATACCATCAAACCCAAAAGAAAGCACAAAATTTTAGAGAAATAAGGAAACCGTTATTTAAGTAACCGTCCGATCGCTGTATTGCTTAACTATCAGAAATCAATCAAGTAATTAGTTAACAGATTTCATTTGAGTAGAGTTTGCTCTCTTTACTGAAGTCGTACATTTGCCTACAACAATATTACTGTTAACAAAGTATACAATAGTTTTTGACGTTAGTACACTCGTTTTACTATCCTCTACACTAAGCACAGACAGGTAAAAAGGCAACAAGTCGTCTTGTAGCATTCATAAAATTACAGCAACTCATGGAACAGCAACAGGCAACACTACTGAGCCCCGCACAGACCATTTGCAACGCATACGAATAAAACAGATATTCCGTAGCACAAGTAAGTGCGATACAAACGGTGAGAAAAATACAAATTTCTATGTATATACTTGTTCTTCAATTTAATACAATCCACTTCATAAGAACTCCAAGAAAAGTTTAGATTTCGCAAGATGAAAATTTATTGCTGGGAAGCTAAAAATGATTGAAGTTTGACCAGGACATAGGTGGACTTACGGTGCAAGGAATGATGGACCGAGAAATACATTCACAAAAGCGCAGCTTAAACAAAAGAAAGAACCTTTAAAAAAGAACCTTTATTAATTCCAACACGTTTTACCGTTGGGTTTTCAATGCCTTACTACTAATGGCGTGGTGAGGGATGTGAGGAACGTGTGGTTTAAACTTCCTTGCCCAAGGGAAGTACTCCCTGCTTACGTGAAAATGCCTCGACGACTGAGCCGAGATTTGAACCAGGGTCCTTTCGGTTACGAGGCCATCACGCTAGCAGCACGCCATGGAGCCCACCATGGACATAAACAACACGAAATAGCAAACTTTACTCAGAGATTGTTGATCACCCACGTAAATTAATATTTTATGGATTATCAACTGATTCTCTACAGTGACCTAGGGGTTATTGAGGAAGTTCACTGGCGAAGAGAAGTTTGAAATCGCTAAGGAACTTACCCATCAGCGCCAGTAAACGAGATATTCATGTTGTTGCGGAAGTAAATCTTGATGCAACCGACATCATGAAATCCGGGAGGCTTGACACGCGTGTTGCCGAACTGCTGCAGGGAGCGCGCGATTCGCGCATGTGCGTCATTTCCTTCGTTGCTCTGGTCGCCCGAATCTTCCTATAATGGCAATCAAACTTTAGAGCAATAGAATGGGCAGGATCAAATGCATCGTATCTTAATTAGCATGAAATACAGCATATAATACATGTACAAAATAATATAATGGCACAGCAAGCCTTTCGTCATAAAAAGCATGTGAGCTGAACACACATCATTCCTGGCAGGGCTTGCCAACTTCCTCTAACAGTCATCCGATGAGGGTTCCTTATTCACGCTGCCAATCCTGGCAGCGCTTGCCAACTTCCTCTTACAGTCATCAGATGACGGTTCCTTACTCACGAACCCAAATCAAGAGACGATTAGAAGATAATGAAAGTACAGTCGAAGTAAATTAATATTAAATTTTATTCACCGAAATGTAATCTACATACATTTTTGATTCAATTCACAATCTTGTCTACACTTTCCTCAACTATTGAGCTCGCTCAACCTTTTAGTGTACTTCTGGTAGAACTTCTCACTTCGCCACTTTTTTTAGGTAAACCATCATAGGTAAGTAATAGTAGTACTAGTATTAAGTCATTGATAACCGGCGCTCAAGGATTTTCAGCCGGTCTCAACACATTTCATTACAAAGTTCGCGTGTTGCACAGGTCCTAAAATTTTCTATTGAGCAATTAACATAGTAAACCTTGATGTTAGCACTCTCAGTCATTTTGAGTCACGAAACGGGCAACAGTCGTTTGAAAAGTGCAAGTTCGCAGAACATTGACATCACAACTTGGAGAATAGGTCGAGTATTTCTAGTTAGCTCTGCAGGGTTTCGATGTCGGATCTTCCACCATGGCCGAGTCTTTGGGGTTTCAGCTGCCCACTCGTCCACGGCCGAGCGCCTTTCCCACCGGATAGCAATGTGGGGCACTCGACCACGGCCCTCCTCTACATCTTGGAGAAGAGGTTGCACATTTCCAAGTATCTGTCCGAGGGCTCGGTCTCAAATCTTCTGTCTAGGACACTCAGGGATCATCTCTATCAGCCGCTAGTAACAGTCAATCCCCCGGAAGCCGGGAAACACAGTAACCTCGCATCATCGTTGTTTGGACATTCAGCAAGGAAGTGTTCTACAGTTACAGTAGGGCCCAGGAAGACATTCCATTAGGTAGTCATAGATGAGCAAGGTAGCATCAATTCTTAAATGGCACAATACAACCTCCATTCATCTGCTATGACAGAAGGGAGAGCAATACACAGACTACCGGCATTTATCTTTTGTTGTTTATTATTTGGCACCACATTCCACCTCTCTTGCCAAGCAGTCGAATGAGCATTCTTACGGGGCCATGAAGGTCGCTGCTGAGAACGCCGAGGTCGTCGGGAGGCCCACCCATAGATGCAGTTCCTTCTCACCTCCTTACGCTCCACAGCCACGTGAGAAGGCACCCAGTAAAAGTATATACTCTTTCCCACGGGGGAAAGATGCGCCAAGAGCCTCAAAATGTCCGTCACTAATGGGTGAAGGCTACTATATTTTCCTACGTCTTGTAAAGCGCTCCTTAAGTCGCGAAAAATTGAGAAGGTTCTTAACTCAAACTCGCTAACTGAAGTCAGAGCACCAACAATAGCGCGGAGCTTGGCTGGAAAAACTGTCGTTTTCATGCATAAGTACAATATTGAAAATGACAGAAACAAATCGAAAACTAGTAATTTAGCAATACTCCTCATTCTAAAGTTTATGAGCTCGACAGCAGAGACCGCTCAGCTCAATATGGCAATGAAAAGTTTCCATCAGCTTCAGTATGCTCAAGACTTGAGACTACAAAGCAGTCTGGAAATTTGCAATGACTCACCACCGAGGGCTGCTGCGCCGTGTAGATTACTGTGAAGTCGGCCAGACTCCCCACCTTGCTGAGCACGCTCTGCATCACCTCATCTGCAGCACAAACACTATCTCAGGACTGGCACCACTGTAAAACGAGAGTAACACGGAAGTACCTACCTAAAATTGGCAAAGGGATGACTAACACAGAATACCTAACAAAAACCTTAGGTATACAAAATTTCAAAAATTAAAGAATTTTTTCCCAAGATAGATAGACAAGCCGCTAGTCCCCATAGTAGAAGATAGACAAACCTAACTAGCCTAACCCAATTGCCTATGCTATGCCCCTTGAGAGGAACTACAGTTTAGTTGTAAATTTTCATTATTTTGTTCAAAACTTGTGTCAATATGTGCTTCAGTGTATCATATACCAATGACTGTTTACGTAAAATTTCGTCCATTTAAAGAATAAGTTATCATACAGGGTTAAGATAATTTTGAATACTAACCTGCTTTGCGGAGGGCGCGGCTGCGGCTGGGGTTGGTGAGGGTGGGCGGGAGTTTGACGACCACCAGGTTGTTGTGGTCCTCCTCCAGCTTCAGCTCTGACACTGCACTGCCTGCTGACAGGCTCGTCACCTAAACACAACAGAGATGTTTCTCAATGAGGTCTCACACATAGACAGGAAAACCTTTTTAGAAAAAGAGCTGAGATCGCTCTACGATGTTTGTGCCTACAGCTCGTGAAGTAGTGACACATCTCGGTACCGGCATAACACTTGCAGTGAAGAACAGAGAACTTGAGCAGATACAGAAAATGGCAAGTACATATAAGCAACAAAGTAACATGGTCACTGATCAATACACCTAGAAGCTTCTCTGCAAGGAAATAAAATTTCAATACTTATCGATTCCATTTAATTTGTAAAAAAATAAACTTTAGTTTAACAGCTGCTTTAATAAATTATACAACTATTATTATTTAGCAATGATAAATATGACAGTTGCATTTTCCTGCATTATAATTTAACATTAGCTTACTAGGCTAAACTGCTCACAGATGGAATTGGCTAAAATGAGCACTCACACTTTGCATACCTGATATATATAAAGCAAAAAAATATTGCAATACAGCTGGCATAATTTTACTTCAATATGATCTGCCTGTTACCTTTACATGTATGATAATTTTACATTAGCCAGCCACCAACTACTGACATAACTAGCATTAAACCCAATTTAGAGCATCAGAATGCTCAGAAGTGACTATCTCACACAAAAAATAGCACCTACTACTCTGGAGGTGCACATGCATGTATTTTGAGTTATATCATAAAGTAGTACAAGTTTTTCAGCTCATCAGAGTTACAAAGCAAGAGTAATTATCCAAAATGTATAACATACATATGTGTTGAATCAAACGTCCTGTTTTCTTATTCAACCCCTAATTTCCATTAAATTAAGTTTGAAATCCCCATTCAAGATAGAGAGGTTGGACTTACCTTGTACCCCTGCTGAGCAAGCAGGTGCTGGAGCTGGGCGGGCTGCACCACATTGGGAAGGTAGAGGGACTTGCCTGACTCCATCCACTTGCTCACATGCTGCATCTCTGACCCATGGCTTGACAGGTCTTCAATGCTCAGCTGGAAACGTCATAAAAAATAAAAGATCGGAATATTCAACATGAATATATATTTCATGCATGGGGATTACATTGAAAAATTTGCACAAAAGGCTAATATCAGCACTAGATCTGAGTAACATGGGGTCCATAGTATAACATAACAAGTTCTCCTAACTATTCTTTCATACTATATCTACAACATGAATTCCTGATATGTAATGAGTAGCCAAGGAACATAGGAACTTCAATTTTACACAGTATAATGATATTATTACATGCCATGAAAAAGTACAAAAATGACACCTGAATACAAAAACCATTTTCCAAAAATGCAATACAGAGAACAATTAGCAAATGAGGACTACGAGCAACTCACAGCATCCTGGAGGAAGAAAAGAATGTTCTTGGGCTGGAAATCATCAAAGTAGCGAGCCTGGAGGCTGGGCACTGAGATCTGCTGCAGGGCAGATATTGCAGGAAAGTTCACATCAGTTGATCTGAAAGAAAATACAACATAAGAAATCAAGACAACTAACAGATATTGCAGGAAAGTTTACATCAGTTGATCTGAAAGTAAATACATCATAAGAAATCAAGACAATTGACAGATATTGCAGGAAAATTTACATCAGTTGATCTGAAAGAAAATACATTATAAGAAATCAAGACAACTAACTAAGAAATCATGAAAACTCCAAGCTAACATTTGCCAAAATAACACAAAGTATTTAAGTAAGAAACCATTCAGCTTAGGAATTTTTAAGCAAGCAAACAAGCATAGAATGTTAATACAAAATAAAAATCATTTTTGATTAATTGGGCTATCAGTCTATGCTATCTCATTCACTTACTAGCCTAAGGCAATAACTCGATGTTTCTCTTGAAGAGGTTTATGCTCAACAAAATTATTAAAAGTAGTAGCAATAACTATGTTTTTCAAAACAGACCTCTAATGATAATTTTCTAAGCTAGCAAAAACAAAGCAGTAAATACTGTTACAAGGGGCTTTTTAAAATGTTTCAAGTTATTTGATAACTTTTCACTATTTATAATTTTTGTGCCATGATTGCTCATTTTGAATGGTTATGAAATATAAGAGAAAATTCTAGATTTCAACTAGTTTGTAACAGATGAAAAATTTGCACATAAAAATTGCCACAGCATTCAGACAAATTAAAAACATGATATAAAATTATTTTTTGATATAGATTATTTTCTCTGGCTCAGCAGATGATCATAGTGATGCGTGAAATTCATGGAAAAATTATTCTACCTTTACAATCTTTCTAATGAAATTCTACTGTATTAATATCAAAAATAGATACAGATGATGTAACCATATGGTCACACTAGTAGAATTAGAGTTAAAATGACTAATATTTGAGAATAGCATGCAGAGTTAACATTTTATTTTCTGCTAGGTAGAAGTGCATCACATGCAGTTGATATTTTGTCTACAGCTCATGAAAAATATGTCTTGAAAAGAATTTGAGCATGAGAATTATAATCACAATTCTGATGCAGTAATACCTTGATTCAAAAGTGGTGACCTCTCAATCAAACATTCAATGCTGGCCAACCTTCACAGACAGAACTAATGAGCAATGTGGGAAAAAATCTGCATACTTGAGTGCAAGAATAGAAAGCACATTATTGATGAATTTGCTGAACTATTCATCTTTTGTGAAGCACAGTGACAGAAATATTAGGATTTTCAAATGAGCCAAATCACAAGAAAATTATCCTTTGCTTGTTGACTTCTGATCAAAAAGTAGCTTGTGTCACACAAGAGCTAGTAAATAGGTACTAATCACATGGAGCATGAATAATCATTATAATTGTTTTATTAACAAATATGAATTGACTTAGCAGAATGGGAAATCTATGCATAAGGTGTGTCCTCTCACAAGATCTTGGGTACATAGAAAGTGCAAGTTAAGAAGGAAGATTACGACATGATAAAGTATCTTAGCAAAAGGGGCATGAAAATGAAAAAAAAAACAGTGGACAAAAAAGATAAAAATCTTGAAAGCCTAACTAAAGCTACAGTAACCTAACAATGTTTCTCTGGAGATGCTAGTCTCCATAGCATAAGATAGAAAAACCTACCTAACCTAATCCTATTGCCTACTGACTGAGTACTGAAGGGATGCAGTAATTAATTTTCTGCTACAAATTGTTTGATCTTCTTATAAAAAATGTTTCATTTCTTGATTTTCATTTGAACAAAATCCTTTTCTTTCAAATTTAACACATTTATATTTGATTTCCAGGATTATAATTAACTTAACGTTGCCACACTGTGCAGGATGTGCTATTCATTGAGCAGCCTTTACTTTAGCATCATTGAAAAGGATGTTTTTCTCAGTTGTAGAAACTTATTTCTGAAAGGTTTCAAAGCACAGAAAAAAAAATATAAAATCATTTACCCTTCAATACAAAATAATTAGATTTCTAAGGATATTAGGATCACATTTTTGCAAATTCTGCCAACCAGAATGTTACATCAAATGAATGAAAAAACTATTCCTTATCAATTTGACCTTATTTAACAAATAGAGTCAAGAAGAAGTGCAGGTGCAAGAGACATATTGTACAATATAAATTTGTCTTTAATTATGTTTCCTTCTTGTAAACCTTTTAAAATCAAATTCAACAACTAAAAAAACATCATAATTAATTATTTAAAATAAAGGTCATACAATGAATGAATTCATTATTTGTTAGTTTATAGCTTCTTATCTAAACAAATTGTGATGCAAAGAGAAGAAGGGACCATTTAGTATGAACTCAAGAAAATAAAGAATCTACACTCAGGTGTGTTTCTACACCTAATTCCTTATGCATTAAAACAATAAGTTAAAAAGAGAAAGAAAAGACAAACTTGAAATAGTAAGGAAAATATGAAAATGGAAAGAAGAAAAGTGAGCATGAAAGATAGGAATTCCAATGGCCAGTCCATAGCCAAGGTAACCTAACAGTGCTCCCCTGAGCCACCGCTCTCCACTGCAAAGAACAGACAAATAAAACTAACATAATGCTACTGCCAATCCAATGTCCTCTGTTAGGTACAATGAGTAGAATGTCCTGTGCAGTATATAGAATTAAAGTAAATATTAACCTTTGTCTTAGTTTCTGTACTATATACAGCTCACATGGTCTCAGTAGCACTGATTAAAGCCAAAGTAAGAAAACATTCCAGATGTTACTATGAATAGATAAAACATTTCTGACTTTTGATTTTTAAGTAAGACATTTGTCATCTGTTAATAAAAAATTCATTCAACAAAATTTTCTAAACTTGGGAATCCAAGAGAGTAAAGAGACTAATAGCTCTCAATAAAAACATTTTCCAATAATGCACCATGAAATATTTATTCAATAGAGCACCAGAAAACAAAGCAATAAATACATAAAAATTAATTGTACGTTGTATGCAATACTGTACATTAGGTAATCATTGCAAAGAGACAACAATTGGAACCTATTTAGGATGAGGTTTGCCAAAGAAAGTCATGCTACTAGTAGCAAAACAATCATTCTCATCTTATACTTACTGTTGCGTATTCCAAATAAGCACAGGAACATTTTCATTGCAATGAGCAAATCCTAAAAACAACCCTAAAAAGTAAAGAACACCTCGCCGCTCCATGACTGCAACCACAACAATCGACCAGCTATAAGTGACTTGACGCTCTCAAAAACCATCATATGACCCAGGGATCAGGTGATAGCTTATGACATTTATTCTTTTTAGACCGAAACCCTACTAATTTGAATTAAGTTATAAATAACAAAAAAAAAATTAACCAGACCAATGAGCTATCAAAACTAATAATAATATTCATAGGTTTACGAGAGAGTTTTGGAACATTCATAGTTCTAATAATTTAATAGGTTTCCTGATGATTTATTTTGTTAAAAATGCTGAGTACGGAACTTATTGATATTTTAGCAATTTAAAAAGTAGTTCTACGAAAAATTTCCATTGTAGTTTATTGTTACGCAGAAATAGGAGTACGTATGCATGAAGATCAGATCAAATAGAACTATGTGGTGAGTTTCAAAATTTCAATCATAGAGGATCACTCAAATAATCATATATAATTGATTCAATGCAGCTTATGCATCTTTTCTTGCACATAAAACTAAGTTCATATCACGGAATGTTAGCAAACGTTTGTCGTTCCATTACATGATACGAATTATTTGAATTATTCATTTTTTATTTCACCATATCTACTGTACTCTGTTCAGCAATGGCAGCGCCCTAGGCTTTATTGATGAGCTCGGACGTTAGATCTCGGACGAGCTCTGAAACTGATTTTTATGTGTTCATATTGTACTTTTTTCGGGAAATTAAGAATAGATCACACATTTTCTACTTCACTTGGGTGTGGGTAAGTGGGTGTCGGCTCGGCCAGGGGGAATCGTCATCGCTGCATCCTGTCACAACCTTTAGAACCTTTATTAATTCCAACACGTTTTACCGTTGAATTTTCAATGACTTACAACTACTCGTGTGGTGAGGGATGTAAGGAATATGTGGTTTAAACTTTCTTTTCCATAGGCAGTACTCTCTGGGGGTTTGTGGACTCCATGGCATGCTGCTAGCGTGATGGCCTCATAACCGAGAGGACCCTGGTTCAAATATCGGCTCAGTCGTCGAGGCATTTTCACGTAAGCAGGGAGTACTTCCCTTGGACAAGGAAGTTTAAACCCCACGTTCCTCACATCCCTCACCATGCCATTAGGTGTAAGGCATTGAAAACCCAACGGTAAAACGTGTTGGAATTAATAAAGGTTCTCTGGTAACGTGAAAATGCCTCCTTGAGCCAAGGTTCGAACCGTGGTCCTCTCGGTTACGAGGCCATCATGCTACCACTACATTATGGAGCCAATATGTATAAGACATGTTTATATGTATAATACACTTAAAACTTAAGATACATGTAAACTTGAGAGCAATAAAGTTTTTTTCTCTTATTTCATGTACATTCTTCCAAGGTTGTGAATGTTGTAATAGACACAAAATGGAAGTGAGTACATTAGAAAGAATGAATGAATGAAAAATCGTTTATGCTGAAATCAGTCGCATACAAGAATTGAACACATCGGTTTTTCAATCATTAAGCTAACAGCCTTAAAAATAACTGTGAATGACACGTTGAGACTTCCATTTTTGATTTTTAATTCACTGGTTTATAGTTCAGCGCGAAGTGGTGACCAGCACTTTGAATGAAAGATTAACCAAAAATATATTGTGATTCTTTGTACATTCCTGATGAAATCCTGGGATTAAAGTAAAAGATAAGTTGTAAAAAAAGAGCTAAGCCTATTAAAAATTACACAGAATGAAATACAAATAATTTTAATTGTGGTAGTGGTACGTTAAAACTTTAACAGAATTATATCCTCTAGCGATTGCAAAGACATGTATTAACGATATCATGTTTAAGTCTAATGTTATTAACATGATGTATGACCCGATGAGTCGGTTTGGGTTATTTCCTTAAATACTGATCGTTTTAATAATTTCTACCATATACTACAACACATGTTGTAAATTCTCCGTATCTGAAGTTCATTATTTTAATAAATTAAGTTTTGGTAAAATGTAAAGTATCCTTGTTGATCAATGGTTGTGTAAATATTAAAATTTACTTCTATTTGACCCCATCTTCTTTAGAGCAGGCAGCAAATCCATGGTTTTCCTTAGTGTCATTAATACATTCTTGGAATAGAGAATCCTTTCTTACGCTGATTCACAGTTGGGATATAATTTGTGAGATTGAAACGCTCCCCATCGCAATTAAATGTATTTTTTGATAGGCTTACTCACAAAATATGCTAGCAACTTGACAAAGTGTGCTAGGAAAGCTTGTTTAGTGCTAATTTAATATTACCTCTGAGTTCACTTAAACTGGTTTTGCCAGGCCTCGAAGAAGTGCTAGGGATTTAAGGATAGCTTTAATTACCAAAGTTTTAACAAATTTCAATTTGAAATATCTGCGGATGTTTTTAATAAAATTTGAATTTCCAACTAACAATAGTGGCTTTCAACTAACCCAGTCAGTTAGGTCCTACTCTAGTGTTATGTCGGGGGTAATCAACTTCAGTAACCTTTTGGTACAGCTCAAGTCTGATATTCGACAGCGAGGAAAATTTAAAGGAAATGGTGAAAATTATAGGTGACCACCTACTGCACAAGCTTCTAGTGAGCTATCTCCAACATAGCAGGTAAGGAAATTAAAATATTTTGTTTGGTATCTCGTTGAATGAAAGATAATGAAAATGATTGACTTGATTTGCTCTTTACTGTTGTGGATTGTCATTTGGTAATGGCTTGGACGAAAGTGATAAGTTATTTTATCTACTTGTAACAGATAATGACGTCCACCGTGATCACAATCACCCATCCACTACTACCGCAAAAGCCTCTATGATAAGGATTTTCATAGTTTAACGATCACAGCAGTTCCAATTATCGTTGCATAGTTAAAGACAATGTTTTGGCTACTACCGCGAATGTTTATTGTGTCGTAGCATAATAATGTTGGTGATCAACCAATGCGATAGCATGCGCATGTGACCCGGTACTTTGCAAGAAAAGGTTGTGTGTAAAATCATTTAATTGGAGCTGAGTCTCTAATGAAATCTAAAGAAATTAACTAACATGAATTTCATTGAACAATATTTATCGGAGGCATTTAAACTTCTTTGACGATATGAGCCCATGAAATCTCAATTGCGTTCATGAGATTGCAGCGTGCTGTTCACATGATAACGAAATGCTCCAAAACGTCAATTACGATCTGCGCGAAGTTTCATGCTCTAGTCAGAGGAAGACTTGGTTGAAGATAGCTTAGCGAGGGGTGGTCTGTGAACTCACCTGAACCCACACAGAAATCGGTGGGTAGAAGATTTGTAGGGACCTCAAACGTACGTTGTGCAAAGGAAAAAGAAATGTAGTAACCAAAAATAACTGTAGTTACATAACTGGAAAAGAATAAAACTGGGCTACTCCAGTAGGTTGTTAGTTATATAGTTTAAGCCTATATTGACGCCAGTGTTCTCGTTTCTATTTTTGATGATGCACAATTATTTTACAAAATTATGCTTATTTATGCAAAACTGACTGGAGGTCATACAGAGAATAAGATGTCCAATGAACATAAGCTACTCGGACAAGAAATTAGCCACCTTTTTTTTCGAGGATCTGCCACTGAGGAGGAGGAGAGTTTGTTATGTTCTGGGGCTGTTTCAAATACACAAAGTGGGTTCTTTAATAGAGATACATGTCCGTCAAACTGAATCAGCATGGCTACAGTGAGCTGCAAGATAACAAAGTTTTGTCCTTTCCACAGTACCTGAATGAAGATATGCTTGTTGCCTTTCCAACCATTCAGTGTGAAAACTTCTATGTGCATCGGGCCAGAAGTGTCATTAATTATCATAACAGTCATTCAGAATATGTCAGGCAACCAGTTTGGCCAGCTAAGTCCCCAGGTATGAACCCAATAGAATGGTTGTGGGACCATTCAGAACGAAAAGTTAGTTGTCGAGAAGCTCGTCCACGTACTGTGACGATGCCTCAGCGACGACGAGAGCATTTGATGCAAAAATTTACCACAACCCTGCATTTATCTGAAATTTTGTAAAATTGAATTTGACATAGAGAAATGAAGCTTAATTCATCTCAATAAGTATGGAGATATTCAAATTTTTAGGTAAGAAAATACTCGATCAATTACGAATAGTTGCACCTCATGTTGTTCAATTATATTCCTATCCTTCTGACGCAGTTGACGGCATATCTCAAAAAAGGTCTAAGTTCTCAGGCTGCCATAACCCAGTCTTGACTTTACACCTGTATATTACTGAAATGTACATGGCCTAATCAATTATCAATTCCGATTTTAACAGTATTGGTTTAGGAAGACCAACGTGGCATAAGCGCTAGGGATATACATTCAATTGAGTGTTGAGCTCAGGGGCCCCCGAACGTTTTAGTCCATTGATCTCTTCATGAAATTTTCGCTCGACATCGACCCGCTGGCACGTATTTGTATCACGGTCCTTTTTGTACAGAGATTCGTGTTGCGCCAGTTCCCACTTTATATTCAGATTTGTACCCAGCCCAGGACCCACACAAACCCCTCATCGACATCCAAGGGGCGATATCATCACTTCGGAGACCCTTGGTGTCGACGTGAAAGTGGCTTAGATGTTTACATAGGGTAGACATTCCCGTGACGCTGAAGTTGCAGATATTCACGTTGAACTAGCGTTACAGACGTTCACTTGAACTAGGGTTACAGACATTCACTTTGAACTAGGGATACAGACGTTCACTTTGAACTAGCGTTACAGACGTTCACTTTGAACTAGCGTTACAGACGTTCACTTTGAATTAGCGTTACAGACGTTCACTTGGAGGTGGGGTTGCAGACGGGTACCACACCGCCGCCCCTGCACCGCTGCAGCGCCAGCAGTCTGATGTTGCGCAGGCAGTCCGCCGCGGCCTCTTGCACCACGTCGTCGTGAGAGCTCAGCATCTCCAGCAGCAACTGTCATCAAATAATTTATGCAATGTGCTAGTTCTGCGTGGAACTAATAACGGAAATTAATTTCGTCAAGGGCCAAAGATGGCAACAATTGCTTAGTCCGCTCATAAACGTGAGCTCATGATGATATATTCGACGGGTGGCAGAGCTCATACTTAGTGCTTCGATACTAAAGCAAGTGAGCATTTAGTTATTTGTTTGGTCAACTATGGAACTGAGACAACACGTCAGTTTTTTAGTCGTGAGCTACAGGATTCGTATTCAACAGGCGACACTGTAACCTAAAACTCCTAGTCACAAATGATGACCTTCAGATAAATTTGTGTTACATAGCGATGCAAGTTTCAGTTGCACCGTAGCCTGAGTTCATGTTCTATGTGAAATTGGAGATGAATGTATATTTTTCAAACATAGTGGGATTACCAAACCTCTGCTTGCGAGTTTGAAAAACTGAGCTTCTCAGACAAAAAATTAGCCACCTACAGTTTTCCAAGCTCCAGCTATTTACTACGTTCATTAATCGGTTTTCAAAGTTGTGAACGAAGTGTAAGTTAAGTACAAGTACTGAACAATCATCAGTCTTTATTCAGAGTTGGAAAGGTATAGATTTGTTTTCTAGTTGCCCCATAACGATGGGACGAAAGCAAGACATCTCGGGTACCCCCTTAAGCGACGACTCCCAGCGAAGGAAGTAGCGGAATTCGCTGGTGTTTCATGCCGCACAACCACGCTCGCCTACCAACAATGGAAACAATTCCATACATACGGCAACTTAAGACAAAATTGTGGCCGGAAGAAAATTCCAACAGACAGGGATTGCTACCGTATCTGTCAAGCTAATTAAACACGGCCACATTAAGCTTCTAGATAACCAAGTTTTGTCATTTACACAATATCTGAATGAAGAAAGGATGTTGCTTCACCTATCTTTCACGACGACAACTGCCAGGTGCATCGGACTAGAACTGTATTTATTTAGCATGACAGTCATTAAGGATATGTCAGGCATTTAGATATGCCAAATTAGTCCCCTGACATGAAGCCGATAGAAAATTTGTGGGACCACATGGAACGACATTTTAAACGTCGAGAAGATCGTCAACATCTGTGGCCGTACTACGAGATTACTCACTGTTGATGCAAGAGTGATTTGAAATCGACCGGGTGTACACTACTGTAGTTCACTCGTAGACTCAATGCCGCGCAGAATTGCCGTTATTATTCATGCTAGTAGAGCTCCTACACCCTATTAGTGGCAGGTGACTAATTTTGTGTCCCTGGGAGCTTATATTCGTGATTCCCAGTTAACTTTCACCGTGAAATTCAAGAAAAACCCGAGCTACAAAATCTTAAGAGCGAGGGGACGCACGGGCACAGCGCCGCTGTGGTGCAGCGTGACGCAGTTCTCAGGCTCGAGCGAGAGGCGGTGCAGGGCGCGGCACGTCGGCCGCCTCACCTGGCTGTCGCTCGTCTCCAGGTACCTGGCGCGACGTCCGTCAAATTACATTGCGTGGTTGCAAAGGTTTTGTGCACGCACAAATTTACCCGTTTAGGGGATTCGAACGTATTGAATATTTTGAACTCCTGGATTGTTTCGAGTTATATCGAAATGAACTTGTAAAGGAATCTTACATAGGCAGTCGCGAGAGAAGCAATTATTTTACAGAATGATAAGCCTAAAGTGTATGTTTTTCGTGCTCTTGAACAAACAGAAAAAGCTTTGAACAAACTCTGTGCGTGCAAATTCAATACATTATTAGGGCTTGGGAACACGAAACAAAAACCAATTGAATTTGTTTAAGGTTCACTATTGGTATCAAAGGACCTGTGCGACCTAAATGCAACATAACTGAGCGCTTATGTTTAGAAAGTTTTATGCATTATAGATTGGCAACTAGTGCTAACCAAATGTTTCCCATCATGCTGCGAAACTCGATATGCTGAAGCGACTTCCACAACTGCTGTATGCAACATCATAGACAAGATAATAGCACTATCGACATAAAAAAGCGAGTTTTCAATCTCGACATCTTTTGTTTTTTCCTAAAATATAAGAATAAACCAAACTCGAAGGCCAAAATACAGTGTAACTCTAAATCAGGCAAAGATGTCTTAATGAGTCCATAGCTCCTTCTCTACCCAACGTCTTCCTCAAAGACACAACTCTGCGTGTGAGACGCCACAGATGCTGTGTCACCCGACACCTCCCACTGGGACACAATTCACTGCACAAGGGGCGCCACAGCTCCAACACGCCCCACTGGGATACAACTCACTGCACAAGGGGCGCCACAGCTCCAACACGCCCCACTGGGACACCACTCACTGCACAAGGGGCGCCACA
This sequence comes from Orchestia grillus, assembly GCA_014899125.1. Classification (NCBI taxonomy): domain Eukaryota; kingdom Metazoa; phylum Arthropoda; class Malacostraca; order Amphipoda; family Talitridae; genus Orchestia; species Orchestia grillus. The sequence continues at coordinate 56,710 of VOMN01050713.1, read as the reverse complement.
GCCCCAGCGCGGCCGAAAAGGAGGCCGGTATCGCGAGAGATGCAGCAGGCTGCTATGGCTTCAGCCAGGAAAGGTCTCAGGGTGCTGTTCTCCTGCGATTTGCATCAAATGTCGTACGGTGAGTGTTCACGTTCGAAATATAGTGGAAGCGCGGTAAGATATCGAATTTTGAAGCAGAAATACGGGCTAGGGGAACGAGTCACTATTTGATCACTATTTTCATAGGATGTCATGATTTTTGGGTCACACATAGAATATATATACACTGCAGCCTACAGTATTCATTGAGGAACATAATTCATATCCTAAATAATGTAATCTAGCCTTGAAAATCATCTTAATTGCATTCTGTCGAATAAATGAAAAAAGAGTCGTTTGGTTACTTTACGTAACATTCCTGAACACTTGTCTATCTTAATGTATATGTTAAGTGCTTGCTTGTTCATTTACTCGGTTCATTAAGCAGTTTTCTTTAAATCAGATCCAATTTAACGGCGTCCAAATGATTCCCTTCATTTTTAGTCTAAATAATATCTCTGGCAAACAATAAAAAACAGTATAGCTCACGCGGAGAAACGTCATCAATAAAATTTATGTACATCATTTACTTTTCAATATGAGAGTATCTTGAAATTTATTGTTCGCTCTGCAACGTCACACAGAGCAGGCGTCAGTTTTAATTCAAATATGGCTGCTCTAAACGCTGTTGTCATTCATTTTTAAAAGAAAACTTTTACGTATCTTAAAGAGTATACAAAAGTTAAATAATGGTGCGTGGTATCCGAGTTAAAGTTGGAACATACGTTAGACAATCAGGGCTCATGCTTCGAACTACGATGCAGATGATCTCTCGCAACGTGCACAATGCGTCTACAAGCTATTCATTCGAGGTGGCTTCTATAGCATCGACAGTGTGATACTAATCGTAATTTGCTTTTGAAAATGGATACCATAAATAGAGATATGGGGCATTACGTATTACATTGCAGTTGAAATTATCATAGAATACATTTATTATAAAACATGGTTTTCACGATTTTAGACCTGCTTTCGGCCGATTTCTCTGAATCATAAGCTGTTCAAATTGCATGTAGCTGTTTGGCTCGTACATTCTAACTTAAAGCCATTTTCAACGACCTAATGCCTGTGTGAAACCCAATTGATAAATAACCAGCTTACAGCACAAAGAATTCTTCTCAGAATCAAGTTTTTAAGGAAGATGTGCGCGTTTCGTGAAGAGCTGCGTACGAAGCCAAAGAGTTGGATTTGGTCTGCGTAGGAATACTAAGCAAAATGGCATACTTCAGCAGCAATGTCAGCAAACTTCTCCCGGGGTCGAGGGGCTCTGTAAAAGATTCAGCGAACATTCATAAGTAGGAAAATTGTTCTCCAGTAAGCTTCCTACTGTTCAAGAAAAGCTTCTGGTCGTTGGATAAGATGGAAAACTAGATAGAAGCAAAGATGAAGAAATAGCGTGGTCGCGTTCACGATTGTGTATCTGAAAATGGAATGAAAACAATCAACTTGGAGGCGTTGGAGGAAGACCTTTGCTCTCGCCGCTGCTGCCAGGCCCTTGTTGTGAGGCTTCTCTTGCTGCTGCTGCATCAGCTACGCCCAGGGGTAACGAGGCACAGTTCGTCACGGTAGTCAAACTTGGCTCTTAAGAAAATTAATGCAGTAACACAACAAATCAAATAAAAATTTACTTTCGGTCCTTAAAAGATATTTTGCGATTTGCGTCAGTTCTGATAGCGCTGACGAGAGTTTCGTTACTATATGCATAACAGCTTTGCAAACATAATTTAGCTGTTAGAGCTTCACATTTCATGATTTTGTTGTAACTGATCATAATTTGATTAATAAAAATTATGTTTAATTAAAAATATTTAATTAACAAAGTAAAATTATGTATCAAGAAGGATCTCAATATTTACCGAAATGAGCTAATTTAGCTTTGGGATGATTTTATTGAGCGAGTTTTCAAGCACCCCAATGAGATACAAATTCATTGCTTGAATTATTTCATCTCGGTCTTTGTCGCAATTGCTTCCGTTGCTCTCACTCGAAAAGTCTCCGTAAAAATTTCTAAAAAATACAAATGATCCAGATGATAGTTTTTGCCTATCAAATTATAAAACGAAATCTTTCTCTAATAGGTTTTTACAGATGTAATTACTGCATTCGATTGCGACCGGTCGATATGCCAATAATTATTTTTGCATATTATTTTAGTTATTGTAGCTTGTTGCATTGATCCACTATTCGAAGAGCGCCAATGCAAAATGCTCAGCGCAAGGTTGATACAAGCCTCATAAATTGAGAGTCTGAGCGAGTTAAAAAGTTGTATTTTGATTGGGTTAACGCTTTACTGCGTAATTTTTTTTAATACTAGACGAAAATAATTCTCAGTGATTTCATACAGATGGTATCTCAGAAAAAAGTACCTTTATTAATCCTAAAACAGTTTATATACAGTATATCGTTCGGTTTTCAATACCTTATGGCTACCAACGCGTGAGGGATGTGAGGAATGTGAGGTTTAAGCTTTTTTTCCAAAGGAAGCATTCTGCGGTTTCGTGAAGATCAGTTGTGTCTGCCGGGTGTAGGTCCCGTATTTCTCCATTCAGTGCAACCCTTTCCTTACCAGTAACGAGTGCGCCATGGACCCTACAAAGGCTGCATTATTCTAGGGAACTGCATCAGATATCTAAGGTGCCGTTGAGGGTGAAGGCATATAAGAGGGAACAGCCTCGGCACTGAATTTTTCTGCGAGCCATCGCTTTTGCTGGGACTGTTACAGTCACGTGACTCAGAAACAAAAGAACACAGAAGATATCTTTCTATTAAATTAAGAAAAATAGTAAATTGAGCCATTAATATCATTCGTTTGTATATTCACTAAAAAATATCCATGGATGAGCGAGTTGTAGCAATATACGAGTACTTCTAAGTATAGATTTGTCACATATAAGATACGGAGAAGATAGTGTCGTCCAATGTCAGGTGTAAGATTTCAGATGAACTATGAGCTACATTCCGTCAAAAAGTGCAGCTGCGTGAAGTATTCATGGAGTATTTAGGGAGAGTTATCTGCCCTGAGTTTTAAGAAAGCATGTCCAAACAGACGGTAGGGCATTCATGTTACTCTTTAGTTTCGTTAAACGTCAGTTGGAAGCAATGATTTGACTTATCGGTTATTTATGCTTAACTTCTTGTTATTCATGCTGCCTTATATATCACCCTTCTCTACTAACCAAGTCAATATAACACAATTCTGGCTGCTGGGGCAGGCAAGATAGTTTATATGCATGCACGATGCATTTTTAGGTGCGTTTTATCGCCTACAGGTTTATTTCTGACTAAGACTAGAAGTAACTCTATTTTTTTTTCAGTGATTAGTTGGGATAAAGTTACTCGACCCGAGACAGACCCTGACGGCCAGCCTGGACAGGCAGGTGACGGCTCCGTAGTCAGTCATGATGGCCAGGTTGCGGGGGTCGACAGCGATGCGGGCGATGGCGGCGCAAGCGGCCGAAAGCACCGCCTCGCTCGGGCTCTCCAGCAGCGCCACCAGCAGCTCGATGCCGCCCCCCAGGCTCCGCACTTCCTCTGCCAGCCCCGACTGTGGATGCAGGTGATCACGGTTTGCGGTCTTCGTGAAGATGGGAAAATATGATAGTAGACTGGCAGATGCGGATAAATTTCCGCCAGGTATAGTTTTCTAGACGTGTGTTAAGATTACTATATCACAAGGATTTTTTTTAAAGAGCGGCAGAGAAATTCATCGGAGGTCAACGCATAAAGCTGAAAAATCGTTTTAATTACGATTAGAGAACAGTTTGTAATGGGAGGAGCGACGGAAAATAAATTTCACTAAAATGCAAATGAACATACTACACGTAAATTTGCACATCAAGTATGTACTAGAAATAAATGTACAATGTTTCATGTAAAAATATTCGCTCTGAACACCCAGTGCGAAAATTGCCCTTACAACCATGATTTAAAATTACTGAATGAAATTAAATTTTTGTTTTAGGTAGAAATTCTATCAGCAACTGTTTCTACCATTTTTAGGGTATTTAAATCGAAAATTAGGTAAACACTTCAGTCACTACTACGTAGGGCATTTTGATTAATATTTCTACACAGTAGTCGTTGAGTCAAGTACATAAAATGTAACAGTAGAATTTTCTTCGTGATCGTAATTTATATTCATCTTCCCCCCCTCCCCCCCTTCTCACTAAGAACATTGCTCATGAACTAGACCGGCTCCTGATGGAGGCAGGTGCAGATGGCGCTGGCGGCGGAGGCCTGGATGCGGTGGTCCTCGCTCTTGAGGTGCGACCACAGCAGCCGCAGGCCGTCCTGCTGCAGCAGCGCCTGCAGGGCCACGGGGCTTTGGGCACACGACCTGGCAACACCAAAAGTTTTTTGGCAGACCAAAAAGTAGCGGAAAATTTCCCTGCCAGCTCCATGTCTTGACCACGGCCTCAGGTACCCAATTGTTGTGCACGAGACTTAATCGCTTTGAGCGGTACTGATATTCTCCGACTTTTCTGATTCGATTTCAGTATGATTTTGAATCCTGAATTTCATGATTTCAAGTGTGTCTCCATTTAGAAAAATATTTATTTGTCTTGAAAATTACGGTAAAATACAAGGAATATTTACTCCCAGAAATTCCGGTACAACTCAACAATGATTGTCTCTCAACTCGTCTATTTGCACTGCATGCGAAGTTCGTAATATTTCCGAAGACCTTCATTTTTTTTATACTTGACTTTCGATAACGACTCGCATTCACTCTAGCACAAATTTCAGACTATGCTATGTTCGACTCCGGACCCAAGTTAGATGAATAATTTTTCTACCAAGAAACGTATAAATTCTTGATGTACAAGTAAATATACTTCGTTGTTATCAATTGGAAAGTAATCATTCGAGAAATATAATGACAAACTTTTTTTCCCGATTTCTAAAAAAATGTGAGGTTGTTTACAATATTGAAAGCCGATTTCAAGAACTACTGAGATTAAATTTCAGTTATAAATCACAGTCTTTAAAGTAGAAGCATTTTATGAGACAGAAATGAAATTAAAACGACCTCAAATTCAACTTAGAGTACAAACAAGGAAACAGGTATTTTGTTTGAAAATAGGTTTGAAAACGTACTTTAGCTCTTTCTGCATTCTGAGACCACTTGAAATTAAGTAAAACTTAACGAAGGAAAAAGAAAGCATCCTAAATATTTGTTTGGTTAGTTGAAACCGAAGAATTTAAGTTTGAAACTCATATATATAGTTTTTCATTCACATTGTTATCCGTTTAACTTTGTGGTGAGGACGATGGACACTTTGAATATGGCTCTCGCAAGGAGTCTGCAAATAAGGTGCAAAGTACGATGCACTCGTTTAGAAGAAACATTAACATATTACTAGATACTAGCAGGATCCAAGAAAATCTCACGGAAATTTATATAAACTTTAGATAAACCAGTCCATGAGAAGTGGTCCTCTCAAGTGTTGGACAGAGGTTAGAGGTTCAGGGCAGAGGTAGTCAAGTCTTGGAAGCAATTTTCTTCTTGATGATGTGAGTAGTGTGAACTCTATTAGGGAAACTGAAAATGTTCAACGAAAACTGGCTTTTTATAGCCAAACATGCAACCCGAATACAGGATACTTCGCTCGAGACCTGAAATTTCACTTGCAAAGTGTCGAAGCGTGACGGAACGGTAGGTAGGTACAAGCGTATTAATATAAAGATGTGATATTTTATGTGACTTCTTGCCGGGAAAAGTTAATGGTGGTCAAATGTATAAAGTATATACTGTGGACCAGTCAGTTGACTGAGGAAATCAATGATCATTATCCCATCGGGAGAACAAGTTGTTTCCTGAATGGATTGCATTGTTCAAAAGAACGGTAACTTTAATGATGACTTAAAACGCAGGTCAATCGAATTTAACGTGAGAGAATGACAAATTTTATGTCGGCGTGAAAAATAGTCTTATCACACGTTGTGCAGAAATGACCAATAGCGCACTGATGTAAAAAATGGTGAACTGCTTCGTAACGCACGAGTGGAAGACCGGTCAGTTCCATTTTGGCGCAAAAACTACGTCAGCACTTACAATTGAGTCATCCGTAGCTATGCAATCTAACAACTCTTTTTTATTTAATTAGGTCACGCGATGATACTGAAAGTACCTCAACGCTCTGGTAACGTTCAGAAGCAGGTGAGGGGCAGTGCGACGCAGCAGGACCACCAGTTTGGGCACACCGTCTCCCGCCACCATCTGCTCGCAGCACTCCGCCGCCACGGCGGCCTCCGCCAGCGCCCCCGCCGCCTGGCTCACCACCTACAGGGCACGCAAAGCGCTCCACAGAGCAAAGTAGATGTTCAAAAATAAACTGGTGTATATAATAAAAATGTAATATAATAAGAATTTTACGTAATGTGGATTATTTTAAACTTAATCAAAGTTGAGAATTGAGGTTACTTCCATCCAAGTTGTAGGAATATGCGATTAAAATAAATACAAGAGCACGTAGGTTAAAATAAATTAAAAAATCATCTCCCGACGGGAAACTGGACTGAAAATTTGTAATTGAGCAGCTTTGGTCATTTGAATAGGTCAGTTATCGGAAGAGTTCTATCCGGAACCCGGCGCATCAAGACGAACGCGCGGTGCCTGTCAATCAGACCAAAAGGTTGCCTCGTCTGTTCGGCCGCACCTTCTGGTTGGGGTGGTCGAGCAGCGCCACGAGGACGGGGATGGCGTCCAGGGCCCTGAGCGCCTCCACGTGCTGGGGGGAGCAGGCCACGTGCCACAGCACTGCCGTCACCGCCTCCAGCAGCTCGCTCGCCCTCAGCTCGCCTCCCTCTTCAGCCAGTGCCTCCTCCTGAGCCTGGAGCTCCGCCTCAGACAGCGCCTTGTTCTCCGCTGACTCCCCCTCGGCATCGTCCTCTGATGTCTCACAGTCGTCCCTACAAGACCAGTGACAGGCGAGATTTAACTTACCAAATACAACGTTAGTTACGGGCACCATTATTTTCCATTGGCAAGCACATTTTTGATGGTCAAATACGTTGTTGGCCTACTCTTTGGAAATAGAGGAGGAAAGATAAGTTTCAGGCTTTTTTCTACCTTTGATAATCCTTTGAGTGTATCTCTTGAAACAAAGAATGATATTCGGAGGCCTAATTATATATGCAAAAGCAGTTGTACTCAATGAGTAAGTTGGTACCTTGAACTTGAGCGGCGGCACTCAAAATGCTTCGTACGGCTGAAAACAAGTAAAGCTATTCATGTTAAAAAAATCTCTCTCTTCTAGAAAAAATGAAAGGTTTATGAAAAACGCTGTAAGGCTGAGAACAAACAATGCTGTTCATATAAAAGAAAATTGATCTCTAATTTAGAAATAAATAGTAGACGCAACCCCCCAAAAGAGGTGGAACAAATGATGGTAAATTCTTAAGGTGCCCTCTTATTTATAGTGACTCTGACATGAAATAATGTAATTTTCGGCATCAACGATACGGACTGCCTTATCTGACCGTCTCGCTAATATAGTTTAGGAATACGGACCAGGGAATTTTTTCCTATCTAATTTTAAGAGCGAGACAGAGAGACGGACCAACCAACTAAGCAAGCAACAACTGTGTTACTTCCAAATGTTCCAAAATATTCACCATGTATATTAGCATATAGGGGGTTGAAAGGAGTTTGAAAAACGCAGTCAAGTTTGTTCATATTTCTTTTGATATTCCGTCAATAAAATAATCACCTTCATTTGTCGTCTGTCTATATTTGCTGAGACAGCGTAGTAGGGGGACACGACGCATGACCTCTAAAGCATGGGTGGCTCGGAAATCTTCTGACGAGCATACAATAATAGACTATTTACGTAATAGTCTATTTACGTAACATATATCAATAGACGTCGCAAAAATGTCCTGTACAAAAACATAGCATTGACACAACGATCAGTCCCGTCACTCATAACACATTTGGGAGCACATTCTTAACACAAAACTCAAGACTGGCTACCCTCTGCTGTCGTGGAGAGAGCGGTCCCTAGCTGACGGCGTGGCGAGGCTGCTCCTGGTCCTGGCCTGGGGGCCTCCGTCAGCATGACCCCCCTTGCCTGCGCCTGCTGCGACTGCGCCCTCTGCTGCATCGCCAGGGGCCTCTTCCAGGCCTGGACTCTGAGAGTGATCAAGCGCTAAATCAAGCAGGTGAAGGACTCTCTTGACATTCAGTCGATTTTATGCACAGCAAGATGAGTAGAAATTCTACCCAAAATGCCATGCAAAATTTAAATTGGGAAAAAATTATGTCAATTTTCAGATGCATTGATGTAGGGGAAATACTTCCTGCAGATATGGTAAAGTTTACTTAGAAAACACATCAAACTAAGATGGTGCCTTTATTGATTCAAACACGTTTTACTGTTGGGTTTTCAATGCCTACAACTACTGACGCGTGAGGGATGTGAGGAATGTGTGGTTTAAGCTTCCTTTTCCAAGGGAAGCACTCCCTGATTAGGTAAAAATCAGTGCCTGAGTCTGGAATCGAACCCTAACTTCCCAGCTACGAGGCTATCACGCTAACCAGTGCCTTGAGTAGGGAAACAGGCGACAACGAAGAGCATGCCATCCAATGAGGGCCACAAAAACATAGTAAAGAACCTTCTTAGTGTCGAGGAGAGCGCCGTCGGGAGGTGCGATCGAGGCGGAGCGGGGCCCCGAGCGAGGGCACTGGACCTTCACGACGACGTACGGCTCTGCCTCCCGCACCAGCAGCCGCACCAGCACCTCCAGGCCACCCTCATTCCGCAGCCGCGTCCGCGTCGCCTCTAACTTGGAGCCCTGAATGATTCGAAAGCCCACCCGGAAGTGTTAGATAGAATGAACATTAATTTTAATACAGTAGCGAACAATTTATTGTACGTTGTAGATGTGGCAAAAGCTAAAATACTGCATATCAGTAAGTGAAATCATTTCGTTAAAAGCAGAAGCCCTTTCTGTACAGATTTGTGTTGTTAGTCCGAAACATTCAAGTTACAGATTGACATATTCGATCTGATCTGTGACATGAGTCGTTTTACTACTTATGTAACGATGATTCCATGAGTTGATGCATTACAGTTTAGATGCACATACTCGTACCGTCACAGTAACGCATATTTTCCATTAAAAAAGGGCTTCTGTCGACTCTGGAGCGTGAAGCGAAGCCACCTCACCCTGGCGAGAGCCTGCGCCGCGAGGCACTGCAGGCGCTCTGACCGGTCCTGCAGGAAGCCTATGAGGGCGGACGACAAACCGGAGCTGTCGATCAGCTCCCGGTACACCGGCTGTGAGGATAGGAATCCGCTGCTGTACTTGATCTCCTTGATCTCCTTCATCGTCTCAACTCACATTCTTAACCTTTTAGCGACCAAAAAAAAACATAATACTCTTGTTTCATAACGATGCTGCCTGTTTTTTGTATAACGTTTAATAAAGTCTTAATGCAGGTATACATAAGGCTGCGAATAGATACTTGTACAAAGCTAATTGTAGCTTTATCGTAAAATAATTTGGCTGTTAAAGGGTTGAAGATAGGCCACATTAATTTCACTCTTCGTTGAGCTTTCAGCTGCCTACACTCATGTGATTTTTACAGATTGAATTTCAATCTACGGTAGTGTGACTGGTGCTCACCGATTCCTCCTAGTGCAAGTCATAACTATTTCAATCACTTACGGAGGGTCAAGTTAATTTCATCTTTACTATATCTCACACAAAAGCTCTACCTAACACGCATGCGCTTATATTTCGATAATATATTCAACGGATAGCGAGGAATCAATTCAGAACCAGTGCATGAGTCCCACATTTGCTCAAAAGTCGCTCAAATGCTACATAAACGGACGTTTAAGTTTTAACAACCATGAACTTTATAAAGGTGACAATTTTACATCAAAAATGTTCGGGTGTGAGAGTGTTCATAACTCATGGAAAGTTTCATAACTCAAGTTAAGTGAGTTGTCCAAGTTTTATACTCAAGTTTCGCCTCAGACTACTCGTTGTAAAGTCCCAGACGAACTGTGCAGGTCACGTGTCTTATCTAAGTTCGTGACGACGAAGCGACTCTGATGGCACGCCTCAGAGTGGGACTTCCTTCTCTGCTGTTCACAAAATTGTGCGAGTTCGATTGCCTCTTTGCTCGCAAAATCTCTTTCTCGGTGAAAAATTTTCCTTCAAAATCTGTTCACTTTTCAAAAGAGAGAATTTTCAGAGCAGAGTGATTGAAAGATTGTGCACTAAGAACAAGTGAAGGTTATAGCGCCAAAAACTTCCACTTATGCTGTTAAGCGTGGAAAGTTTTGGTCAAGTCTATCAAAAAAGCAAACTTTCTGAAAATCGTAGTGTCAGAATGAGCACAGATATTTTTCTGGAACTACAGACAACGTGCGCATAAATCGACATGTCTAGAGCGATATTCGCCAGCCAGGCACTTGGCCGATTGAGAGCCGCTAAACTTAAGATGAAGTTTGGCAATGCTCGTGGGGCATCGTGAATAAATCAATATTCTTGAAATAAGCAATTTGAGGACGTAGTTTACATTAATTTATCAGGGCTATCAAATAACAAAACGCCCTCGTGAAATACAACTGCCTGCCGCCAGAGGTAGTACAGTATATGAGCCTACAATGTGCCCACACTGACCTCCACGAGACACTGGTGCAGAGTACCGATGACTGCCTGCTGCAACAAGACACTGTTGTACTGCAGCAGGACAGGTAAAGTAGTCAGCACCCCTGCCCTAAGCAGCTCAGCTCTGCCCTGCGCTGACACACTCAGCGCCCACACGGCCCTGCCCGCCGCTTCGACCGCCGTCATCACCATCGCCGCCGCCGACACCACGCCCCCCGCCGCCGTCACCCCGCCTCCCACGCCTGTCGAACTCCTCGGGTCCAGTCGTATCAGCTCTACCTGAGCACATGAAATTGGCTCGATTTTCAGCGATTGGTTTCCTTGAAGATAATCAATACAAATCAAAAACGATTCATCCTGGTTCTAACCTTAAAAATTACATTTTTTGATCACCATGCGATAAAATTGATCGTAATTTTACAACCTTTCAATATGCTATCCTCCCGCAAAATGGAAGCTTGTTATACCAATGCCTGCATCATAAAAGTACCGGTACAGCAGAGTCTACATTGTTCCTGCATTGTTCCTATGTCTGCATTGTTCCTGCATGCGCGTACATACTTCGACTATGCGAAATGAAAATCTCAAAATGAAAAAGTCCTTAAAACAAACACGGTGATGGGTACTGATCGACATGAATTTCATAGCAATGGGTTTAAAATTATTCGACAAAGTTGACATTCATTCATGAATCGGAGATAAGGAACTTGTAATTCCAGCTTCATAAAACACTGGACAATTTTTGGAAAATGATGCAAAATATACTGCAAGGGATTTAGCTTACTCCACTTGAAAAAAAAAGAATAACATAAAATCTCTTTAAAAGCATTCAAGAATTTACCTGTAAAATATAACCAATATCACGTGTCCAATCGAATTGGTACTAATGTATTTCAATCACATTATCCGTAAAACCACCTACTCAGCAGTCCACGTAACTAATCGAAATTTTTGGTAACACTTGAGAAAATCCTTGAACAATTCTCAGGTGCGCAGACTTGTGGCGTTGACTTTCGATCGGCACAAAACAACGTGGCCTGTCTCCTGTCTGCGATGGTGCCAACACCATTAGATGTCCGCTCTTCATCCTTGAGCGCATGGATCACGTTTGATTGCGGAATTACTGCAGAATTCCTGTTGAGCCTCCGTCACCATGACGCCCGCACAAATCCAGCACTATCAAGAGAGAGCAGCCCTAATTCATCAACTCCATCAGCTCTCCAACGGTTTGTGGTAGCAATCAATACACAGCGCAAATTTTTCCAAGCGTAAATAACATTAGTGGAAGTGAGCTTGTTTGAGCTTGTTTGTGGTAGAAGTATTCATACTAGAAACATGGAATAATGACGCTTTACCGGAAGCAGTCTTGTGTAACCAAGAGGCAAAGCGTCTCAGTGAAGTCGTTAGTAATCAACCAGACGTACTTCCCTACGGTACTTAACAATTATTTGAAGATTCGATTCACTCGATTCACTGCTATACCAGACACTGAACACTGAAGAACAACCTGATGTCAGTACACTACATACTATATGTACTACCGAGCCCTACCGACACTGTACACTGATGAATATGCAGACATTCAGACAATGCACAACTCTCAGCTGACGCAAGACACTGACGATCATGCAGACATCCAGGACACCGCACAACTCTCAGCTGACACTGGATACTGACGCTCATGCAGACACCCAAGACACTGCACAACTCTCAGCTGACACTGGACACTGACGCTCATGCAGACACCCAGGACACTACACAACTCTCAGCTGACACTGGACACTGACGATCATGCAGACACCCAGGACACTGCACAACTCTCAGCTGACACTGGACACTGACGATCACGCTGACAGCTCCGCTCTTGACGACGACGCTCCTTGCCGCCTCCTGGCGACACACCTTCGCTAGTACAGAGGCTGCGAGACCTCGCACCTGCACCTCCCTGTGCTGTACCAGCGGCTGCACCGCCTGTGGGGGGCATCAGGGGGTCATTATGTGCTGTACCAGCGGCTGCACCGCCTGTGGGGGGCATCAGGGGGTCATTATGGGCTGCACGAGCTTCTGTACCACCTGTGGGGGTACCAGAGGGTCATTATGTGCTGCACCAGCTGTGGTGGTATCAAGTGGTCACAGAGTGCTGTATTGATACATAGCGTGCATTTTGTCATCACTAGGCCAGTTAATGGGTCATTTGAGGTTGTATCCCATGAATTTTTCCATTGCAACCTTCTTTCGTGAACGTTTATTAAATATCGTCAAAGGTCGGTTACGTTTTGACGCTGTAAATTTCCATGACTCCTGAGACAACTTTTACAGACAAAGCATTGAACCATTAGGGATCGAACGAACAAAGCAGATAGATACCTGGGCCACATGTAAGGTGCGTGTAGTAATCGTGTACCAGTAACGTTTCCCTTAGCCAATTTGAATAATTTTTTTGAATAAAGTTTGAAAAATTGAAGGAAATGCTATTACTCAAGTGCTTGCTTATTTTTAACACTATCGTTAAAATGTTACCTTTTTATGAGATATTGTTATGGCATGACCTTAGGGCATATTAGCATAACATGTTCCTTTTATATTTTTTCATAGCATGTTTCTACGTTACCTTTTTATAAGATATTGTCATGGCCTGATCTTAGGACATGTTAGCATAACACGTTCCTGTGACATTTTTTCCTAGCATGTTTCTACCAGCCGTCACCTGCAGCCCGCCCAGGTTGTGCACAGCCGCCCTCGAGGCAGGGTGTCGGCAGCTCGTCTCCAGCACCTGCAGCGACCCCACCTGCCCAGCCGTACGAATGCTCCGTGTACATAGCGCGTGCGAGTTATTCACTGCCAGGTTATTATATAGTAGTTATTGATAACACAGGGTAACATGGTTTTTGTTCCTGCCAATGAGGTGTTATTTCCTAACGACTTTTATTGCAAAACAATAGTAAATGTTCATTGTTTATATGAAACTATGCTTCTGTATTATACTCGTATTTTATTTATTGTTGGTATTTCATGTATCGGAGAAGCTAATTTGAAAATTCTTTAACTTGAGCTTAAAAGAAAGTTCTAGCATCAGTGTATTTTAACTTTATATGTTCAAAAATAAATGGGACTTCTAAGTTTTAACCCAGGAACAAGATAAAGGCCGCAGGAACTTTGTTTCCATGATATATGTTGTGATTTCCGTTCTGAGCGATGACTTACAACGGCAAAGGATTTAACGTATTTCTTAACAATTAATTGAATTCAAGTTTGATTAACAACGAGCTTTTGTTCACGTTCACTTGATCTAATGAAAAGGAATGTCGTTCAACATCATAAAGAGTTGGATATCATTTTCACTATAAGTAACCTAACCTGACAATTTGATATGCTGGCATTGCTCCACCCCAAAATGTTCCCGCTCCTCGAACAGGTTTTGTTTGCCTGTCGCTGGATAAGAACTCCTCAGGGGAAGCAGATGATGATGGCACCATGCATGCTTTTACTTAATGGTTAATTTTCTGATCTTTGTGCCTTGACCTCAGACTTTGAATTTTACAGACAACTGAGTGAGCGAATAAGATAAACGAATTTCATTTTCTGTGCTTCTTGTGGTACTGACGATGCACTTAAGGCTGCTGGTCCTGAGGATGTTGAGGAGGACCGCGATGCCCCCCGACTGCTGCAGCGCGAGCTGTAAGGCGTCCTCCGTCAGAGCGCACTCCTTCAGGCCCACCAGCGCCAGGAGCGAGCACGTCTCATCTCCCACTTTTAGGTACTGCACAATACAAGAAATAACCGCAATTTTTACAGTTCGTTTGTCACTTTCATGCGAGCGAGACAAGGCCTGCGCTGCACTAACGACCTTGTTGTCAGTACGGTCACGGCACGTCATCAGCCACCAACAGGGTAGTGTAATTTTTTTTTAAAGCCCCCTACCTGCAACCAAATCGTTAAAAACGCAACTGTAGTGTAACGTTCTGAGAGTACTTAAACAAACTTTTTAGGAACTATAATGGTTCGAGCTCTTTACTGTATCGTTAGAGCAATGAAAAAAATTTGTGTTAAAAACTGGTTCATAGCTTGCGAAATAAAGTAAATAATGAGATGTATAATGTTGACTTTTTTGGGGAAAGTTAAGTAAGTGACGAGCAAACTTGTTATCGGAGAGCAGTTCCTCACTAACATTTACGAGAGGCTTCAGGCGAAAAGATTTCATACAAATTTTCCGTCGGTTCTAATTTAACTAACGTGTCGTAAAATCGCGTTATCGATAAGTTGCTAACACTTAAAGCTCATGTGTCGTTCTGCATTTGAAATAAATAAATATTTTCGGAGTGAACACGCCCCATATGTCCACTGTTGTAGTCGTGCATGAAGTCACACTACAATTATGTATTGTCAACAGCATTCAAGTTAGGACCGCTGTTCAAAGTTTGCGACAAATTGATCAATTTTGTCACGACTAGTATTTAGTTACTATACTTTTGCATAATTTCAAATCGTGATTTTACCCTGAATTTTTTGTCTAATACATAGCAATATGAAGCTGTGCAAAGACGACAATAAGTTTGAACCAACAATTTATTACCCCAAGTGTTACATCGTATGAAGATATCACAGACATGGATTTCTTATACTATTACGCGTTTCTTAAGTGCGTAGTTGACACTTTAAGACGCGATCGTGACTTGTACCACCTTGACTAGTTTATGGACGAGCCAATATTCTGGCTGCTGCTCAGCCTGCTGGAGGTCGACGTGATGCAGCTCCCCTTCCTCGCCCTCTTGTTGCTGCTGCTGCTTGGCCGCCTCCTCGTCCCAGTCGAGAGGCTCGTAGGTCCCCTGCGTCTCCCCATGCATGGCCGGCCTGCCCTCACGTCAGCCTTCAAAACATGGCAAATACGTCATGTGCAGAGCTCAGACTGCAGAGACACCTGTGGTAATGCGGTAGACGCTCTTAAAAAGCGGCTACAGAGTTCCGCGTTTGATAGGATAAATTGCAGATCATGTGGGCGTAAGTTAGTTTTAAATTCTGCTGATGTTTCAATAGACCAGGCAAGTTTCTGTGCAAGAGCTCGTGTGCTGACTCAAGACTAGCTTACCCTCTACGTTTCACTATCAGTAAATATGCTGGAGAATCTTTCCTTTTCTATTTTCAAATGATATCGAAATTCTAGGCTTTTACCCAAAGTAATGGGCTTTGAATTTCATTCAGTGAAAATTTTAAACTAATACTGGCTCGATAGAGAGACTGAAAATGCAGTACTGACAACTTTTCCGTTCTATATTTTACTGCTGACACTGGACACTTAATAAGGCTTTTCTTCATATTTTCCTCATGCGAAAGTGTTCCGTGGCTTCTTGGATTTTGAAACACTTGACTTGCGGAAACCATTTTGCATCGTTTTAAATATCGTATTCTCTAGATAATTTAGAAGGTGTCCCTGCAGGCACAAAACTCGGTAATTATAATGGTAGACATTTTTCTATAGCTGTCCCATCCGTGGTTGCCGAGCTAGCGTATTCGTGCTTAACTTAGGCTTAGGTCAGTAATTTTGGTGCAGCATCGCGTATGGCGGTGCTCCACGTCCCTTACTCAGCACTGTAAGGCTTCATGGCTGACACAACATTTTTTATGAACTTATAAATGTTTCAAAGGTTACTTAGTCTACTTAAGAGGTTCTAGATTCATTCTGGAGTCCTTTGTGATAGTTATTAGTAGCTAAAGCGATGAAAGCTTTGACTGTGTGTTCGGTCAAATTATAAACACAGTGAAAAATGATCGACGGTGAGTTAAATTTCAGGTTACCAATTTCATATCCTCTTCATTGTGGTAATCACCCTTCGTTTTGATGATAATGCCGATCAATTTTCTGTTTTTTTTGCTTTTCTTATGAAATAAGAAACTCATACGAAATATTACAAAATACAAGCGTGAGTGACACAATAATTTTTCTTAAAATAATCTCAACTAAATTTTAAACTACTAGCTGTCCCACTACATTTAATTTTAGATTTTTTTCAAGTCGTGAAGTAGAGCGACAGTTTACTTACCAGACTATGAAAGCACAGCTGCTGTAGAACTTGATTTAGATAATTTAAAGAGCTCTCACGACGCTAACTTAACGCTCTCGCTATTCAGAGAGAAATACTGGTTTTCGTTGTCATGACAACGGAGCCCTCACGTCGCCATGACAACTTGGCTGTATTCGCAGGATTAATTTAGCCTTGCGCTACAGGAATTTTGCATCACTTCACTAAATGATCCAGTTTTGAGCTTTGACGGCTAAACAAAGAACCGCTACAACTTCGAACGAGATTGTTATGAGACGAGTAAGTACGAGATCTGAAAGCCCAGTTGTCATATGATAAACCTTTCCAGCAGTATTCGTGATCGGGAAAACTCCCCAAGTGACGGACTTGGCGCCACCATGCAATTAGACGTCGGAATTAGACGTTTTTGATGCCTCGGGGTCACAGCGCTCATGGGATGTAGTGCGCGCGCACCCACAGCGGTTGTAAGCCACCAACATAGGCGTCTGGTCGGAGCCTTGTTCTTTGACCTGTTGCCAGATCCTTGTTTTTAATTTCCGCAATAAAATGTTTTTTAATTTTTTAAAGCAATAAAAATTGCGTTTTTAACGATTTGGCTGCAGGTGGGGGGCTTTAATAAAAAAAATTAGACGTCAATAACGCCATTTCAAACTGTGATTGGATTTACAGAGAAATTGGGAATGAGAAACATGAGAAGCAAATATAATACAGGTAGTTTGGTCAAAATTGGTTATATTTCTGGAAAAATATCTAACTCTAAGACGTATCTAACCAAGTGAAGTAGTTACTTCCTCGGAAAACATTTAATATCAAAATAAAGAAGAAGGCCAGGTGGGGCTATTTTATCTGATGCTCTGCATTGTACGCTGGTTGCACTAACGGACTTTCGAGGCAGTGTTTGGTTACATTAAAATGCAACGTGAACAACAATGGATCTTCGAGTTACATTTAAAATTGTGTGTACTTGCTTGCATTTGTTAAATAATGAACAAATGAGATTAAAACGATTATTTAAAAAAGTTTATTCAAGAACAAGTTTTGAGTTGATATACAAGAATGTAATGAAAATTGATTTCGTGGATGAGTAAATATTTATAGTAGTGCTGTAAATGAGCTCCCCAGACAAGAAATAAGTCGCCTATTGTTTTTCGGGTTCCAGTTATTTACAACGTTCATTAATCAGTTTCGATTCTGTGACCAAAGTTTAGGTTATATGCAAGTACTGAACAGGCATCGGTCGTCAAGGCGTACTGTTTTTTAAACGAAAGGAATTTTTTATATGAATTTAACTGTTTAAAATCTCACACAGTTGTCATTGTGACCAATTGAAGCAGAATGTTTCTTTTTGTCCCGTTGACGCTGGCGCTCACAGCAGAAATTTTTAGTCATAATACATAGGTACTGTTGCTTGCAAGATTCAAAGTGTCATGCCCGGTTCATAATATTCCCGTAAACAGTTTCAATTCTCTAAAAATCTGAAATAGCGAGTTTCCCTACGCGAGAAGAAATCGGATTACACTCCCCAACTCGCAGTGGGCGGCATTTCGAACCCAGACTCTCATTTTAACGCTGCGCTACTGCAAGAGTTTTCGGCCGACTGAGACAAACGTGCACGCACTCTACTTCCAATACATTGGCTTTGAAGGCAATGCAGCCAAATTTGGCGAAAAAATTCCCTTTGAGCGTTAGAAGTTTAGAACTCTTACTTTCTGGACATGTCTCTGCGTTGAGGTTTCATGTCTTGTGGACGCTTTCTGAACTGCGCAATTACTGTAGGAATGAGTACGTTGGGAATTATATCACAAATGTCCTATTCTATTTATAAGGATAGCTATAGGAAAATTTACGCGGAGGACTCGTTTGTTCATGCAATGATTGTTGCCATATTTTGAACATTGACGAAAGGATGAAAAACGTCTACATATTGGAAAAGTAATAAATAAATTCTAAGTGGTTACAGTATTACTCGATTCATTGATTGAATAAATCACAGCCATTTTCTGTACTACTGTTACTTAATCAAAAAGAGTTTGAATTGGGGACTAGAAGAGTTTCGACAATTTATATCCCGTAATCTCATAAAAATTCTCCAGCCGACGCCACCGTTAAAGGGCACGCCTGCTTCGCTACGACAGCTATTGGGGAGAAGAATGACTCCTTCTCTTCAGTAAACTGGATATTCCCTATGTCTGGTCTGGATCGCCGGATTATTCTGTTGGTTTCTGGGTCGCCCCTGTACTCGATGGTAGGAGGTTTGTTGAGCGACACGGGTATGTTTTTGGTTAGGTGATTCCAAAAGTGCACCACAAGCACTCGAGGATCCGACAGAATTCGTTGGGACAAGCTGTAATGCTTGTCAGGATTGACAAACAGCTGGTAGCGCCACCTGAAAAAGAAAAGTACACGATTGGACGTTGAGATCATAGTGTTCCAGGTGATCGAGTGTAACAAGCCACCATAAGCAAATGAGTGAAGTGAGTGTTCTGTAGATCGGGATGTCACAGAGACGCCAGCCAAACTGATGGTTGATAGCGTTAAGGCCATCTTGTACGGAAACTACTATGCAGCTTCTTTGGTTAAAAACAAAATTGATATTGGAAAAATTGATATTTATTCATGGGTCCAGCTAACTGCACTATAGCCGCAAGCTAAAGCCCTGAAGTAAACCGCATGTAGTGGAGCTAAGAGATGCACAACCTCAAAGTCTAATGAAGGAATACATCTTCATGAACTTAGCTGGACTGACTGGGGTTCTGGTTTAATCAGGAATACCCAATATTTATTTAAGGAAAGTTAAAAAAATTGACGGAACCAAACTACAATGAACCATGGTATTGGAAATATAATACAAGTGGCTATAATTCAAACAAGATAGTATTTAAATAAGTATGAATTACCCGGAACCAGAAGTAAACGCATCCTACAAAAGGCACAGATTATTACAGTGACTTCATATGTAGCTGTGCATGAGAATAAGATTCTCCTACAAGTGCAGCATAAGAATTTAGGACAGGCGGGCCCCATACCCTGTACTTGAGGCAGATAAAGTATCATCATTTTTCATGGGTCTTTTATCCAAAAGAACTTAATTGTGTGCAGAAGGTTCCGGTGAGTCAATCTGTTATCATTGCTTGCGTGGAGCCGTTACCATCTCGCAACGGTATCGTTTCTGCAAAGTTTAGCGTGACACGTCCCACAAAGTTTAGCGTGACACGTCCCACACAACGCAGAGCATCCCAGTTTTGGGCGGCTTTGAGTATTATACAATACGCAAATTTCAATTCATTTCATCAAATTCGTCAAAATTCACCTATTTGCTAGCATATATGACATTCTTCGAATTCTAAGCACTGTTTAAATATTGACTTATGGAATGAAAGTTACTTTAACACTTTCAATGTATTTTCGTATGAGAATACGAACACACTGAGGATTGTTTGATATATCTTCACGTGACTTTCCCATGAACATCACCATGGAGAAAAATCGATAGACACTTAGATTAAAAGAATTAGATAGAGTAGCACTTTTTCCAGTGCAACACATGTATGAGGCTGACTATCTACAATCGAATTGTGAATGAGACGTGCACGAAATTTCCCGAGCGGTAAAAGCGTCATTTCCCACCACGGCACGATGTGGAACGCCTCAGTGGGCAGGATGGTGAAGTCCCGGCACCGCGACCGGGCCACCTCAGGCATCTGCACGCTGCACCTGCACAGGTGGAAAACGCATGTCACACGTTCGTGGATTTGAAAAAAATTAAAACAGATGTACAGGATGAATGCAAATAGTCAGTAGAAATGTTTTTTAATTGGAACACATCCTGAGGAGAAATACTCGATTTTCTTCTTCCCAGCCTAAACTTGAACGCGCATCAACCGTTTACCCAAAGCATATCACGCGAGTGTGATTTCACTCAAATTTCTCGGACGCCTGACACTTATTATTTAGAACCTGATATAAGTCTGAAAACTGTTTTCCGTGTCATTACCTCTGAGATGTTAATGTCACCGTATTAAACAACACACCAACTCATGAACCACTGAGTCAAAAATGACGTTTCACTTTCGTGTGTGCACTTCGAACTTTAACTAGCTTATACTGTACGAATGTGAAACTCTAATGGCAATTTTAGCTAATAAATCTCAAGTAAGGGCAATTAACTGTAGCGATCAGCGATTGATTAGTGACCTGACAATCAAAACTAGAGTCTCAACGTGACATCCACACTTATTTTTGAAGTTGCAGTCTTAAGGATTGAGAAACCAATGTGACCCACACCTGTATGTGACTGATTTCGGATCAACGGTTCTTATTGTTTTATCTTTTCACTTTGTAGAATTCAGAGTAGATTCGAATTTTGTAATAATTTTTGCAGTTTATCGTGTGTATAAGAGAATCTAAGTTATAATATGCCATCCTTGCACTGTAATTACTGTATTAAGAGATATTATCACGCTTCAGTTTTCGTGCTTAGGAACTAACCTAGTATCACGATTCAAAGTTTTAATGTAACTTCCGCACGTATTTTTTTAGATTGTAGTCACACAAATCCCAATTAGAGGCTCCATCGAGATTTTCTTGTTTTCATTTTAAGGCTGTAATTTTACTAATTGAAAAACCGAATGTTCTATACTTTGTATGTGATTGATTTCGGAATAAGCCATTTTTGTTTTATTCTTTCTTTCTTTCTGCATCGTCAAAAAGGAAAGAAACGTAATGATTTAAACAGAAAAGAAAGTATAAATAAATAATCCGTAGTCTTAGAATTTGCAGACTCTTTATTTGCAACTGAATGAAACATGTTGAGCATCAGCAAGGTATAAAGCATGTGAATAAAAATGATGTATAGAAATTTTAAGTAGTTTCATATGATTGGGTTGAATTATATAAACGATGCCAACTCATGATAATGTCGATAGCATGAAAGATCAAATTTTCGTCGGACATAGTCGTGATATACAAGGAGTATAAATATAGAACGCTTTAGAAATGTTCCATCAACTTCTAGCAATGTCAAGTAAAAAAAAAAAGTGATAGCATTCACCGACGTATAAAAATGAGCTATTACTAACAATAATTAATTAACATAAACTATAGAGAAGATACCGACAAACAAAGTCTCGCTGTATTCCACCATACAAAATCATTGATGTGGACGAGAATTAGGGAAAGTTTGAAGAGGGTTATGTCAGATGCAGAACGGACGTCATGTGTAACCAAGTTTTCTTTCTTGAAGCAGGAATTGCAAACACAGCGGTGCTCGGAAGGCGAGTGCAAATGTACTGATATCGCTCTAGAGTTTACAAAAGATGAATACTGTACGAAGTCAGGATGAAGGATACCTCTGTATTCTAGAATCTCACGAAAAAAAAGTCAAAATTTCAGGTGCTCGACGCGGATACATTTTAGCAGTTGCCGGACGCGTTCAAGCCTTTGTGCTACTCCACTGTTTACCAGTAGACAGTTCTAAGCACAAGTTTCAATTTACGATATAATTAATTATGGAAACTGTAGCATGTGAAACTTTTTTCGACCAGCTAATACTGGTGCATACAAGTCCCTGCGCTTTCATCGAGTTGAGCGGCTAGCACTGTTGATGATCCGCTGCATGGGAATGAACCGTCAACCATTACGTTGCTCTTTTCTTAGTTTTAGAGCAAAGATTTGAATGGACGTGTCATACTTGTATTTTGTTATTGTTATTTATGAACTAAAGTTAATCACGCCTTACGGGTATACGTAATATTATCTCCAAGATGTCATTCGCATACAAGTTGCACTCTCTCAAGCTATAACTTACCTGAATATTGCATTCAGAGTATCACATTCAGAGCATGCATTACTGTCATTATATTTTATTAGTGATGTTACCTAATGGAAGTAATTTTACACTGCAAGTTTCATAGCATTACTTAGGACATTTTCGAGACTTCAAGGCTAGAATATCTAACAAGAAGAAACTCTTTGGTCCACTTTTGATAGTCCTGGTTTTGCTAGTATTTGGAACGGTTACACGAGTCTAAATTATTGAACGTGTGAACAATAAAAAATGTCATAATTAACTCATCGTGCATGTGTTTCTAGTTTCTTCAAGTTCTCCACATATATATTAATTTTTACACAATAATGATAAGCATATATATTATTCCCATAATAAAGTATACTGACCTGGAACAATTCTTTTTACGCTCAACTGATCAGTACAATTTCACCGTTGCTACAGCACAACTCGCTAGCACGAGCCCAGACTTTACCGAGTTCTGACATTGTAAAAAAATCACTTAAGGGGATTCAAAATTTGAATGCGTTCCATGTTATTTTCTTCAGCGCTTCAGTTTTGCCTCGATTCAAAATTATGTACAATCGCATGATTTTTCACCTTTCACTCACGATGCGCGTGAGGAGCTTGGGCCCCATGGCACCCCATTCGCTGGGGTCGAAGTTAAGCGCTAGGGACTTGAGGACGGCGGTGGGCAGCCAGTGGCGGGAGGCGTTCAGACCGATGACGCCAGCGCCCAGCCACTGATTGGATTCCATGCCGACGAAGTTGGGGACCGTGAACGCTGGAGGCGTCAGGGAGCGCAGAGAAATGGCATCCATGTCCATGTACACGCCACCGTAGTGGTACAGGATCAGCCATCTGGCCCAAGCCAGCAGATTTTTGTAAATTAATTTCTTTGTTGGAAGTTTGAAAATAGTACAAACAAATATAATTTTTCAGATCAATTTGGATGAGATTATGATTCTACTTTATTTTGATACTGAATTGTAGTGAAATAGAGTCAATACCCAAGTGGACGAGATATGGGTCCCAAATGGGGGCGATTTCACACCCAGCAAAATCCGACTGGCCCTCATGACGCCAGCATGGGCCCAATTGGGGCTGTCTGGTAGGGCGTGTTTTAGGAGTAACTGCCATACTAACTTTTTTGTCTATAGTTACTTTTTGATCTATAGTCAAAAAAGTGTTTGAGTGTAGCTGTAAGGGATTACCAATTGGGTGTAAGCCATTTCGTATGAGATGGCGCACGACTACTTAAACATTGAGAAAAAAGTATTCAAACTTAGTCTTCAGCCCTTCCGTTCCATCGAAAAGGCCAGGTAACTTCACAAGAGAAAAATATTCTATAAAGATTATTTGTTACAAAATCATTCAGAATTCAATACAAATTATCTTAAATTGAAATTAAAACTGTTACATGAAAGTTAGAATTTCCAATTTCATATCCTAGTGACTTCTTTCCTAGACAAATATTTTGTGTTCTGATTATCAAATACATTGCGTTCCAGTAACTAGTAATGATACCACTGTAACGCTGTATCATCATTTTAGAGACATATCAACTTTGCACGACTCAATAGGTAAGGGTCACGATAAAAAAAACACAAGAAAATGCCAGGATCTGTTGCTTCAGTATCGGTTTCATAAAAAACTATCGCAAAAGTGTGTGTAGTTCTATCAAAAATATTGGAACGTCTCACGTGGGGTACATTTTATCAGTATTAATCCAACAATGTTCTTTTACTACTTTGTTTACTAAGGAATGTGCATACCCTCAAAAATAATGATAATTTATTATGATATGAAGTTCTAGTTTTTACAAGGATAAGTTCATTTTACATGCATTCAACATTAATTTTGAAAAATATTTTCTCAACTTTTTTCCTCTCAATCCTATGGTTCCTCGTTATGTAGTTGTCCGTTTCCATGTTATTCATACCTCAAATTATCAAACTTTCTTACGAAAACTTGAATCGATGATATAAATTGACTACTGGTTACTAGAAATTCATTAAATTCTAACACAGTTGCCATAGTGTACATCGTTAGGTTTTCAAGGTTTTCTATTCCTTAAAACTAGTGACGCGTGAATGACGCAAGCAATGTAAGGTTCAAGTTTCTTTTCCAATGGAAGCAATACGCGGTTCCCTGAAAATTCGTGTGTTCAGCTGGGAATCGAACCTTACATCCCAGCTGTGAGCGGAACACGGCATCAGTTTTCGGTATTGAACTCGAACAGCAGAGTCTCTCGCACTAGTTAACACTTTTATTAGATTCATAGCCCCTCAAAAAAGTTTACTTCTGTTGCAGTACGTGTAACAATGTTGAAAAATGTGTAGTCAAGAAATCCCTGCTGCAATTAAAAATTTACAAACTTCACTTCTAAGGTATGCAAGAATAGTACACGGGGCAAAAATAAAACGATCGACAATTTTTCTATGATCCTATTAAAAAAAGGTGACATGGTCACAATCCCATAATTCAATACTATTAAAAATCAGCCCCAAGTAACATACTATAGATGACTACGTTAGGAGTCTGTGTTTCATTTATTCGTGCTAGTGGAACATGATTTTCTCACCTGAGCGCGTCATTGAAATGCGACACCGCCCATGAACTTTGGCGCCATTTCTTCTCTTCGTACCAGGACCTGAGGGGCGACTGGAGGAAGAGCTCCTGCTCGTCGAAGGTCACCACGCGCAAGTTGTCGAGCCTCTCGAGCAGCCCCACCGCCTCCGTCGTCCATAGGAGCCTCGTCGCCATCATGTGCACCACAACGGAACTGTTCGGGTTGGCTGTGCACGCGGCCTCCACAGCACACCACATGCGGGGCGTGAGGGTCGTGTGGCCGTAGCCTTCAAGGAAGTGCACCACGGGATGTGCGGGGGGGTCCTGCGCGCACGATGTGCGGTACAGGTGCAGCGAGAAGAAGTCATCGTCCGATGCCTCTTCTTCTATAGGGTACGGGTGAAAAGTCTCGCGGGAGTCTAAACTATGTTTCAATAGAAAAAGCAGCTGAATCATGCTAGCCACACTAACTAGACAGACGATGAAACGGAGTTTTTTGTTAAGTTTTAAATATAGGTAAGCCATCAACGTTATTTTCGTCTCTAATCCTCCAACTATGGTCATGGTGTTCTTCTTTCGACTACAAGAATGAGAATCTGAAAAAAGTAAGACAATATTCAGAGTGACCAAATTTTTCTTTAAATAACATATTTCGCACTTTTACTCGAAAAAAACGCAATTATTGAGGTAAATTTAAAAATGTGACATATTTCCCATAGTAGTGATTTCTATCCACTCATATGCACTGCCGGAGTTTGCACCGCTCGCAACCATTCGCTGCCTAAATTCTCTAAATATCTTAATGACATCGAGGCGAGGGAGATACTGATTTGAATCTTCAAGGCCGTTTTTTCTTTTTTAGCATTCAAATTTTTCTGCAGGATATTATATAATATCTTACTTTCAAATTTCGTTGGCACACTAGCTGGGAAATCAGTAATGAGCACTTTTATTACAATATCATCAAAAATCTTGCGTTATACATTCGTAAGATGGACATTAATCTAGAAAAAAATTCTGCTGCGGCTTTTGTCAAAGCCCAAGGATTTAAACATGATGGATTTTGAATTTATTGCAATGAAACTACACACATATTCAAAGTTATTATGATACAACGTTTTATCGTTAAAGTTAGCGAAATATTATGCTAATGGTCTTTGCAGAGCAAAACGCCATTCAGCTTAGAATTAACTCCTGAATTTTCATTCCGTTAACTCCATGACTTTCAAGAGTTTAGATTTCTGAAGAGCAAGTACGAACAGATTTGGTACTCGCTCTGCATGCGATGATTAAAATGCACTTATACATATTTACGTTCTTACGTTCCCGACTCGTAGCCCATATAGCACTCTCTCCGAAACTAATCTTTCATGCGACGTATCACTGCTATAGGATCGATAATTTCTCGAGCACAACTTACTGTAGTAACTTTTGAAACGACTACACGACAAATACACGCGAAACAGCACTGGTGGACTTCGAACGCTTCAACCACGCTTACAGTACCGCTATACGAAACACATCACTCTCATATAGTGCGTGACACAGCATCATCAAGCCAGCTGCTTCTCATATATTATTGCTACACCAACAACTTCATACACACACCACACAATACATAGCAAGCACCGTCACACAAACTATTTTATTGACACCACTCAGGACAATTAAGTCAACCTCTTCTGCACCAACTGAACGCAGCACACAGGCGGAGCCTCTGTGCCGTACTGCAGGTAAGAGCTGTGGCAGTCGAGCGTGAGCGTGATAGTACAATGATAAAGCACATGAGCGATAGTTAACGTCATTTTCCGATAACAAATGAGCGCGTTTCACTTGAAACAACTCTATTTGAAAAGCGACTAGAATAGTATATTTCCGTGTGAGTTTATTCCCCAGTGTTCTTCAGATTATATTTTAAATTTGTCAACAACATGTTGGCTATATGAAGAAAACTGTGTAATGAGGAAGCACTGCAGGGTTCGAGGGCCACTTGAGGACATTTTTGGTATCTTAAATAAACAGTAACAATTAGCATAAAATCTACGTAGAGTCAAATTTGGACAAGGGTCCTTGATGATACTTCCTTACGAACTTATTCTACGAAGCCACCTTTGGCTTCAATGACTGCGTCTATGCAGGTCCGAAACCGACAATAAACTGAAATTAAGTGGTCCTTATTCATTTCAAACATCACTTGGACAATGAATGCCTTCATTGAAGCTATGGTACTATGAGGACATCGATTAGTCACCCTTTCAACAACGCTCTGCACGTAAAAGTTCAAAGTATTTAAATCTGGCGAGTTTGGGGTCACAAATTGGGAGTCACATGATTGTAAAAATTCTCTCACAACCAATATTGGGTTACGATGGCTTCGTGAGAATGTGCTGATTCTTGCTGAAAGATGTTTGGCTCTCCATTGAATACTTTATATATCCAGAGCTTAACAACCGTCTTTAGAACATCAACGCATCTAGCCGTATTCACCCTAAGTCCCAGTGGAAAAACGTAAAGGGGCAAGGTATGACATTCACTACTCACAGCTCCTAAAACCATCACAGTTGCCAGAAATTTAGTGTGCATCACACCGGGTTCATTTATTGGGTTACCATCTGAATTTAAAAGGGTTATCTGAAATAAAAAAAATGATATTATAAATGATTCGAGTGTGTAATGAACAGAAAACGACATGTCCTCAAATAGCCCTCGCACCCTGTGTTATTTCTAATCAGACACCCATGCACACGTAGTAGTTCTTTGGAACCCAAATCGATCCAAACCCGTTGATCTGGCAGTATTTACCTGTGTAGTCCAACACGAATTGGTGTCCGTGTCATATTTCCTTAGTTTTTTATTCTTTATTAATCAATGAAATAATTTGAAAAACTATTTAGTCACATACCTGGTGTCGAATTCTTCGGTTTGTTACGCGCCATTCCTGGGTTTGGTCTTCTTCCTTTGCGCGCAGCAGAGCGCGGAGAAGCTAAAGCAGTAGTGAGAAAAATCTCATGAAGTAACAATGAAAAATTTATCGAATCTGACAAGATATATTTTGGACAACACCATCCACTAGCCTGAAAGGGTATGTTTGACTACGTGGTTGTCCGGCTAAGTTTTCAGAATTGAAACGCCAAAGGAAAAGAAATTACTATTTCTTTACCATTGTCTCATAAAAAACGCCCTCAAGCTCTGCGAGAGAGCATTTCGTTTTAACCCAACATGTTTAATGGGACAGAAGTGTCAGAAAAAACTGTTCATTGTGGGCTTAGAGTAATATATTAAAGTACTTTCAGATAACTCTAGACCCATAGAATTTCACTTTGTTAAAATTTGAAAACTATTTTGACGCATAGGACCGCTGCTAGTGTCAGAATGATCCCTAACATTGCTATCAAGCGGGCTTGTCAGGGGTTGTTTATTACGAGTGGACACACCTATGCTCAGCAACGCGCGTGTTGAGATGACGTGTAATCTTCTCACAATAGGTAGCTGCACACTGGCTACACTAGTGTCAAATTACAAATAGACGACATTGCCAAGCAACGTAATATGATTCCGTCTTTTGCTTTAGACGGACTAAACCAACTACTAATGGTAAACCTATTGATAAATATTAATTTTACTTCAGGTTTTGGGTAGATTTCATTTACCGTTGAGCGAGCGAACAAGTTTCTAAATAAAGTCATTGATTTTCCTGCTGGTAAATGGCAGGCTAAAATATATTGTCTGGCAAGGATCTGCATGAACATTCGCATGTTATGATACTAACTGTTGAGTCTACCTCATAAAATTTTCCAGACAGCCAATATGTGAGCAACCAGCAAGGCATAAAAAACCCTTTTGGAAACCAGCACTTAGAAAATAAAGATACCTCATAGTTATGCAACTCAAATCCTTAAAACAATTGAAGCGCACAAAATTAAATAAAAAGGGGATACGTTTCGCAAGAGTTCAGAGTGTTGACAGCTACCCTAGCGCTTGCAAGAGACAAAAAGCTGCTAAGAATATTCCGCTGTTAGACGAAATTTGCACCATCAGTCAATAGTTCAATGGTTGACAAATCATTTGCGGTATCGAATCTTAATACACTCTGCAGCTGAAATTCGGCCCTGCACTGCAATTATGCTATACAATGCTCGTAACCAGGAACAAGCTCTAAAACCCTGGAAACCACGCGGTCGCCGAGTGCTACTCATGTAAAAAGGCCGAGAACCACAGGCTCATATGTGCTGCTTCTTTCAGCTCAAGCTCCTCGCTGGCTAAAATTTAAAGCATAAGCCAGTTTCTAATTGTAGGACACAATCTTAAAAGTACTTACTAAAATATCAAGCAAAGGCTAACATGGCGAGTCACCAATTATTTTTGCCCTAAGCTAAATTTTCCACAATCCATTGTAGTCTCAAGTCCATGATATTACTCATGCATAACATGTATTTTCTTATACAGAGTCTATTAGGAATTTTGTGCCATTATCATCGGGTCAATTTTTTGGGCTATCGTAAGTCAACAGCTTAACCTTTCAGTATCGTTAGCCTTTCCCCCGAGCGGCGTCCCGCGGATAAATCGCGTCCACGTGTTTCTCTCTCGCGTGCGGACGTCACGTGATGGAATAAACAAAACGCCACGCCTGTAGCCAAAACCCTCCATCTGTCGACTAAGTTCATATTCATTCAACGAGGCTCACGATTTTTTGGAGGGGGGAAGGGTTATTTAGCTATTTGCTGACGGGTATCCATGTAGTAAGTTGGATTTTAGGTAACCTGTCCCACACCATAATGGCGATAATGTTGACATTAGGTCGGCTTCGACTATATTTCTTTAAAACTATATAACTTAATAATTTCATTACTTTTAAATTAATAACTTTTGATATAAATTAATTACTTTTTGACACATAAGTTAAGAACACATTAGCTTAAACTTGAAATTTATAACCTCAAGTTGGAGTTTCCGCTCCCTAAACATAATATACATTGATCAAACATTTGCTGAGAACTAATGGAGATCTCTTTTACCCTGCAGAGCAGCTACAGCTACCGTTGAGCACCATTGAACTCAAGGATCATGACCAGAGCCTTGCAAGTCCTCTGAAGCTGCTTTCTCCCCCAAGTGTAAACAGTTTTTTATATCATCAGATCTAAGTATTGAATGAGAAGGAACTTCTATTTCTTTCCCGATCTTTTTCATTTACAGCTACCCAAGTTGACGACTGCATCTTCCTGTCACTATTCCGATTTGTAAGCTCTGTTGCTTGTGTGACCTCTTTTATGACGTTGAAGACCTAAATTAAGATCAGAATGTCGTGTTTGTTCCTATCAAAGTGCGATTTGGATTTAAATAAAAATGCTTAATGCCTATTATATCCGCTGTCTGAATCTTCGCCAAGTAACCTTCCTTTTACTAGAAGCTGGTCCAAAGAGAAAAAAAGTGTTTGTTGTTATAACTCTCAGCCCAAGTTTCCAATCAATCAGGTTAACAGACAATGACCCTTTTTCTAAAAAAAAACATTCTTGAAGCTGGTTTGTAACCTGGCCAAAGAAGTGTTCTTGCAATGACCTTTATATAAGCAATAATTTTAACTCGAAGGAAACCTTGGATTGGAAAACTTTGTTGACAATTATGGTCGGGGGCTCCACGGCGTACTGGTTAGCGTGATGGCCTCACAACTGGGACGTTCAGGGTTCGATCCCGGTTCAGGGAAGGTATTTCACGTAACCAGGGAGTACTTCCCTTAGAAAAGGAAGCTTAAAACCCACATTCCTCATACCCCTCACTACACCAGTAGTTGTAAGGCATTGAAAACTCAACGGTAAAACGCGTTGGAATTAATAAAGGTTCTTTTATTATTAATTAGACAATTTAAACTTGAGCGGAAAACAGATACTTGATGCTCAAAATTTGCAAACGTACTGCACTAAGGCATGTGAAATATTATACTCATTATTTTAGGTTATGGAAAATTTTATTTTGAAACTGCATTAGCACAATGGCTGAAACGTACGTCTTCCCTGCATTATATGCAGGTATAGTACGAGAGGACAACTTTCCAGCATTTCTAGCTCCTGTTCCTACCACCGGCAGTCGAAAATTTTCATCTGGTTGGACTAGAGGTCAAGTCTGGTAGTGTTGTACCGCGAAGTCATTTCAATCATGATGGATTTCTACAAAAATTTAACTGGTGAGAGGCCTTACATTTTTGCATAGTTTTTAGGTGAAAATCTTTAACTTTTGTCGCTCAAATTATTCCGAAAGATAGAATTCGATCCGTCTTTGCAATTGTACTTACGTACATCATTTTATTTAGTTCATACTTCAGTTGTACTTGGATAAATAAAACAAAATTCTTTAGTTGAGGCATATTATGGCCGTTTAAAATTTTTTATGAAAGCTTCAGGTGCTGATTATTGACCATTAAATACTCCTATATCTTTCTACTAGATTGAGAGAGAAGCCTTTCAAGATCAAACTTATGTAGAACGCTTTTGATGGAAAAATTATTAATTTTTTGTTTCCTTCTGTATCATGCTATTTGATGAAGGTAAAATACTTTGATTACATTCACTACTTAACTAGTTGATATTTACTTAACTGATGCCAACTGCGCAGAGCATCTTATTCATTGTACAGCCTCCCTTTTGGTGTCATTGGAATAATTAGATAGGGAATTTTATTTGTAAAAACCTGCTTTCTAAAGGTTTGAAGAAAAAATTAGGTAATGTTATACAACTTGTCTCACATTTTTTTCCTCCCAATTATGTAAGGGTAACATTAGATTAGAATAGATTTGTTTAATAAATTCTGTGCAACCTAATGTGATAATACTAATAGTTAGTCAGAATGTGCCTAAATATAGCCCAAATTCTTGTAGAGCTTGTGTTACTTCACAAATTTCAACTGTATCAGGTTCTTAATTTTTTAGATTAAATGACTTGTACATTTGTTCTGGATAACTGTGCCACTATCATCATGGGGAATATTTTTTGAGAAATGCCCTTCTTTGTATTGATGAAAATATACAAGCAATGTGCAAGAAAATAATTTTTGCAAGACTAACTCATATTTTTGCATCTAAAATGCAATGCCAGTGTTATGGAGAAAGCTGATCTGATTCTCTTCTTTTATAATCTTTTCAATGTATGAATGCAGCATCCTAGAAAATTTTATAGGTATTGATGAAAATAGTGTACAATTATGCAAGTATGAGTATGACTGCCAAAGGGACTCGTATAATGTTACAAAGCATAATAGTGAATAAAATCTTGTGGTGAGTATCTTTAAGATGAATGTTTCCATGAAAATAAGAAGCCATGCTTTGACATATAAAAATTAATCTTATTTAATAAGCATTAAAATTCCACTTCATGAAAACTCCAGATGTAAAGTCAAGCAAAATTATTCATAATACTATGCTTAAATCTAACAGTATTTCTAATTCATATTGTTTTATATATTTGTTTGAGCTGTGAAACAGCAACTTTGTTTCATCAGTATGAAGTTCTACTAAACAAAAGCCTAGGTCTATGAATGAGTGTAACAAATTTATTGAGACCAAGACTGGAAAAGGCAGGTGATTTTGATCCAATTGACACAGAATGACTTTAGAAGTAAAATGACCTTTGCTATAATGTAATAAAATCTTCAGTACTGTACACATGAGTGCTTACTAATCGTATGTCTATTCCTGTTGATGGGTGTTGGGCATCAATGCTGCATAGTCATTTTCCTTCTATAGATGTTTTTTTTATGTCTCATGAGCATTTTTTTTCTTCTATTTAATAAGAATTATTCTAATTTCATGTATGCAAGACATATTTTAACCTCTTATACTGTACCTTGAACATATAAAACTTACTTTTTTGACCTCCATGAGTGCTGCTATTATTTTTGCTGTGATAACATAATTCTTATATTACAGGAGAGCAGTGGATGTCCTTGGTGCCATTTGGTGTGGCCTGCATTGCAATTGGCTTCACTGCCAAGGGCTTTCTTGATAAGAAGGTACTGTAATTTTTTCTCATTCAACATTGGTATCATTGAATGTGATTGTACTCATAAAAGAATCTATGCTGAAGTTGACTGTCTAAGCACCACTTGCCATTTCTTAAGTCTCCAAAGCTAGAATAAACATGTATGAACATTGAGCAGTTGGGCAATTAATTATTTTGTTTCATTTACTTGTGTTAGCAATACACTTATAAGAAAAGTTGAAGCTCTGACCTGACCTAAAGAATTAGTTTTTGGAAATTTTACCATTCTTATTTGTTGACCTTGCAAGGACATTCTTTGTGAAATATTTGGAGGTCAGCCATCATGGCAATATGTACGTTAATTACCAAGATGTTGGAATATATGCATTTTTTCAATAACACATTAATTAATCAAACCTGAACATAAATACAATATAGAACTAGATGTTTTAATTTACAATGTCTGAAAAGAATAATTTAGAGGACATTATTAGTTTTCAGTTGAAACTTGGTGACAGATATTGCAAGTATGCTTTGGGGCAATATATTTGGAAATAAAGTGTGCATTTTATTTCACCTCTGTCATTGTGTTATACTTTTACTTTTTATTAAGTAGAAACTGTATCTACTTCTGTATCTACTTCTAATTCATATTGCAAATGTAAGAATAGCTTCAACCTCTGTATTTTAAGAGTACTTCCATTTCTCATTTCTTCATGTCAGCCCCAACTAAATAACTTCAGTTTTACTGGTTTCATCATTGGCCCATAACTTGACTTTCATGTTGAGTGTTTTTTATTTCAAAAACATCTTTAGATTCTTTTTTTCATTACATTTTTCAGCATTACTTGTAAACTTTTTAGCTCCTTACACTTTTTCAGTTAGAGGTGTGCACTGTTTTTTTTTCTGTTTTTTTTTCTGTTTTTTTTAACAATATTGAGTGTGTTGCAGAAAGCTGCAACATTATGTCCTTTTATTAACTTGATTCTTGTTGTTTTCACACAGTATCAGAGTGTTGTAGCAAAATGATAAATTTAAATGAAATTTATTGGAGTAATCACCGTGTTGATGAAATTATATCATAGCTTAAATTTGCTATGATTCTTATTATTTTAGCTGTGAAGACTTGCCATGTAGGTATCAAATTGCTTCTCCAGCTTGATAGTAGACTATCTAGTTTGCATTTATAAATCATGAGGGTAGAAACTAGTTAAATTCTTTAAATTCTTGCACCTACTGATAATCCTGCACATTTTAGGCTGTTACTGACATTCAAATAAAAAATAAATATTTACACTTACCCCTTTTATTACACTAAGTATTTTTTTTTGGTGCTGCAGTTGATAGACTTTTTGAATAATGATATTATCCTGAAAGCAATGTTAACTACACCCAACTCTAGCCATGCAAGTTTTCTCCTGCCTACTTTTGGCTTACTATCTCAAATGAAAGTGTCCTCTGTTACACTTGCCTGGAAAAGTCCTTTCAGAAGCATTGATAATCAGTGAAATGACTTAATACATTCAATACTGATAGCTGTATAACTTTCCAGTGCTGTGGGGCTCGTTTGAATCCTTCCATCCGCAAGACGGAGGCCAAAGTCGTCAACACTGTTGACATAGAGGAGATCGGCAACCAGAAGGCCTTTTGTCGTTGCTGGCGGAGTGAAAAGGTCAGTAACTTCATTGCTAAATGTGGTCTTGTTTACTCGTTTCAATTTTTTGTATGTTTAGAATGTTTTTCCACTGTTTACTGAAGACAAAAACTATTGATGGGTTTAAAATTAGTATGAATATGTAACATGTGGAATTTTTGTTTTGGCTACTCTAGATTGTATTTGTATCAGTGTGGGCATACAGCTTACTATAAAATGGTTCTATTTGACTTACTCAGCATTAGCTAATGTTAAATGAATTTATTTTAAATCCTGTGATTATTACATATCAGCGATCAAACTTTGTAGGTAGTTCTTGGAATAACTGTTTTTTCAGCTGATTTCCTCTTTGAATTAGTTAATTTAATAAGCTTTTGAAGTATCGGGGAATTACATGTGTAATATTTTCCTGTAAAGCGTGTAGCTTTTACTAAGATGTACAGTATCCCAAAAAGAATTTTTTTACCTTCACATGGAAGTAAGCTAGTCCCAAGAAATCTCCCGATGATTTAAAAAAGAGGAGATCAAGAGAGAAAAAGAATGCTTTTGC
This sequence comes from Orchestia grillus, assembly GCA_014899125.1. Lineage (NCBI taxonomy): Eukaryota > Metazoa > Arthropoda > Malacostraca > Amphipoda > Talitridae > Orchestia > Orchestia grillus. The sequence goes on along the minus strand of VOMN01050713.1, from coordinate 21,441 downwards.
CACAACTGTGCAAAGTATTCATAATTTCGAACGTATGAACTTTATACAGAAGAATCTGAGTACATAAATTAATGTGAAAAATTTAAATAAAATAACGTTTATTTTGTAATCTACTTTTAGTTCTGAACAATGTAAACTGTAAACTTGTCATATTCTTCCTACCCACAGGGGTTGAACATGGATCACAGTTACTATTTTTCATGGGGGCTCAGTACGTCGCGATAAAATATTGACATTTTAATGAATATTTTTCATTTCTTCCTCGGCCTGCCTCTAGCCATGGAGCAGTGCCGAATAGATTTTTTCGTTGCCCGTGTCATGTGCAAAACGCGAGTAGATATTTCCCGTTATAGGTAATAAAAAGTTTCCTTTTTGGAGTGATGCACTCGTGATCGCAGGGTTTTGAATAGTCGTGGTAATAGCTGAAAACTTCTTTGTGTTCCAAGATATTGGAAGGTATTTCTCAAGTGGGTTATGAAATGAAAATTGAGTTTAATTCAATGCTCCGAAAAGTCGCTGGTTTTACATGTATGTTAACATAGGTGTAGAAGCGTCAATTATTTTCTCTACGTACATATCCTACAAGGATACATATACAAACCTGCACGTAATTAAACACATATATGTATAGAAAGTGGAAACAGAATATTATTCAGATATTTTAATATTTAACCGCTCAACGTATTATCTCGAGAAGATTCGTAGCCGTGGTTATTGCATTCGCCCGGCCACTGTCGACAGCACACTTTCTGTATCGATGTCAGTGTATCCAGCGCCGGCCTGCTCGGGATAATTCCGTAAGGGGCTAAATTACGCTGGTCTGATCACAACGTGGCGTGCCTCAGTAACTAAGAGTTCCTTCAATGACTAGAAGCCGGATATTCGTGGAGGTGTTTGTGCTACGTAGAGCGAGGCACCTGAAATTGAGAGATTCTCGCCTAATATTAGGAATAATTTCATACCATGTGAGGTGTTATTGTACGGAATAATGGTACAATTCACATATGATAACACCAAATCATTTGTTAACCGTGCTTGCACATTGATATTCGTAAATTATTTATTTTTACTACGAATGTGAGCTTGCATCAATTTCCTATTTTAACGTGGTACTTTTTTTACTTCGTTTCAGAAATGAGTGCAAAACTTAACTGGCAAACTGAATGATGCATTTTGCACGTAACATATTCCTCGACGTTTCTGTGTTTGCAATTGCTTTTGCGATTACCTTCTTTGTATTCGTCATAATGAAAGACATTTTTGAACATGTACAAGAAATTATCGCTCCCACTCAGTACAAGCGGAATAATTTTTAATGCACTTCCATTGCCTTGTTTGGACATCTTATTCTGAATTAAGGTGTATGCAGGCGTCCGATTTTCTTGTAAGTAGACTCGCATGTTATTTTAATAAATAGTGAATTTTTCATACGTTGTTAGCATGGCATCTGACTTGCTTGGATGTCATTTCAGTTCCCTTACTGCGATGGGACGCACAACAAGCACAACGAAGCCACCGGCGACAACGTCGGACCGCTCCTCGTGAAGAAGTCTTAAACGAGCAGACTGTGCCAGATTCTCCTGCCCCTATTTGCTGGGGCAAACGCGCTGGCTGTATCTCATCTCCAGCTCCACTCTCTCACTGTTATCGTAGTTTCTGCAGTGTAAAATGACAAGGATTACTTCGGCGAAAGTCGTTAATTTTGTGTCTTAGTGTCTGACATCGTGGTATGAAGTTTTTTTTGCGTACTTGTTGATTAGCATGCGTTTCGATTTCAATGTTCGTCACTGGTAGCTCGATATTTTGTCATATTAATTTAATACAGATATTATAGAGGAATGACAAACTTGTTTTTTCTAGTTCCTTTACATTAACTAAAAAAATTGATACTGTAATTTCGTAGTCATATGGAAGATTGGTTATAGGATGATTATTTTTTGAAAATTTTACATTTCATTATTCAAAAATTGATATTTCTTTTCTAAAATTTTATCTGATATGTATTGCATTGGATTTTAATTCTGAGCAGCTCTTACAAAAGAAATGCAGTTTTTGTTGATTCGTCGCATTTTGAATTGAGTTGATCCGAGTAGTGGCAGTGTAAGTGCCAGGCGTAGTTCCAATGTCGTCAAGTTCGGCTGCCAAAAGTCAATCGCGTTTTTTCCTTCATTGCTCAGGTTATTTTGTAAAAGTGATATTTTGCTCTGTTGCTGCCCGCTTCAGGTGCTGTTCTATTCCGCCATTTCTGGATGTGCCTGCGCATCCACTACAAAGAACCTGATCAGAAGTTTACTTCTTATCCATTCTGACTTTGAGTTGTTTTAATTTGGAAACTAAGCATTCATGAATGTGTCGGCCATATATAAATATTTTACACATACGTCGATAGTAGCCTTTTGGGTCTGTGTTAAGGGAGCTGCTCTTCTATTGCTACCTGTAGAAATATAGCTGTAGCTGTAGAATGTGTCAGTGTTATTATTTTGTTTGGCTCAATATAATGGTGCCTAGTAAATTTGTAAATTTGATTCCCCTTATTCAACTTTCGACAACTTACGGTTCCAAGGGTGAGTGGTTTGTTGTTCTTACTTGGCCGCTTTTATCGACTTGCTCTGCTACAGTAAAGGCAGAGGAATTCGGCACCCTAAGTTGCTCATCATTCTCGTTACACGAAAATGAACGTCGCTTTTTCTGAGAAAAGAATATAGTTGAAAGTTTCACAGATTTCAATTTTATGAACACTAGCAGATAAGATATAATAATGATTACTGCGTTTTATCAGACTTGATTGTGCAAATCGCAATTTTCACCATGCGTATAGAGAAAGGAAACCGGAGAGTCACTGATATTTGTCGTCCTCCAGTGCCTTCTAGCGAGTCCTCGTCCTTTTAAACGAGGCAGATATGCGAGCTAATTAAAAATTACGCTCACGCATGTCCTACTCCGCAACGAGTTTCATACCTCCTGTGTGGCGGTATACTTCCGTCTGTTACTGCCGGCAGTCCTGTGGGCTTACTTCCTTCAGGGGGCGTAGGATAGAGCGTAGGCAATAGGGTTAGGTCAGTTAGACTTGTCTATCGTATGCTATGGAAACTAACGTCCTCAGGAGAATACTGTTATGCTACAAAAATTTTAGCTAAACCTTCGGGACTATTATCTTTTGTGCTCATTTTGCTTTTTTCATTTCCATGTATTTTCCACTGATTCCTTATTTTCTCTTCCTTTTCTTTCTTAACTTAGTGCTTCTATGCGTAAGGTACTTAGTGTGCGAACACATCTTGGTCATAGGTTCCCCGTTCTCCAAAGTCCTAACTAAATAGTCCCTTCTTTCAATCTGCGAGATAGTGTCGGTTACTGGAGTAGTAGTAGTACTACTACTACTCCAGCAGAACGCTTTCGTGCTTTCCTATTAAAGTATGCTTTTGTGTCAAATGAAAGATTTCATGTAGGCTTCCATGCACATCTGAATATTTTTTGTAGCTATTCATTACTATTCGTATTTAAAAGTGTTCTTTCAATTCGGCGGTAATACCTTGACCGGGGAAACTGATTTGGTAGGCGTCGAGCTCTCCTCATTTCCCCACGCCGTGTCCAGCGCAGGCCCAGCTTTTCCTTTACGTTGGTGGCAGCTCGCTTGGTCTCGTAGCGGTGAAGTAGCTGGTTTTGCCTTGGTGAATCACGGGTGAAGTTAAAAAATTTGTTGCATTGGAATGTGTTCATCCACCAACATTGAGAGAACAAATTCGACCCAATTCGTCTTCATTTTGTGTACAGCAGTACAGGAAAAATTTCTTTCCGGATTGAAAGCATTTCAGCTGAAAATTAAGGTTACACAAGGCAATTACTTTTTTATCCGTTGTAAATTTTCATCCATTAGGTTTTCATATTTATGCTCAAATAAAATGTGTGAAAAAACGATTTTTTCCACGTTTCATGTGAGAGCTACAGCTCCATCCTGTGGTACCAATGAAAAGGACAGAGCTTCCCAGCGCTGATGAGGAAACACGTATGTTCTGTATTTGATAATGATAGCCCTTTTCTCCATACATCAATGGTGCGTTTTGTAATTAAAAAATTGGAATTTAGGCATCTAAATATAGAAAAGAGAGCACTGTTAATCTTGCTGAATTATGATGGTCATTGAGAATTATCTTTAGCGAGCATTGAGAGATATTAACTTGCCGAAGAGGCCTAACTCCTTCCCTGACAGGTTTTGGACGAACGCTTGCTATGATCAGGAGACTCGAAATTTTTTGCCTATGTATGAATACACTCGAAAAGGGTCAGTTTATGTGTCAAGATAGGATGAATAAACTCATTATAAACTCTTTTACTGCTCAGAAGCCATAAGATAGGCAATCGAGTTAAGTTTGTCTATCGTATGTTATTGAGACCGGTTGGATAGCGCCCTTGGGGGCACTATCGGGTTACTTCGGCTATAGATAGGCCTTCGCGACTTCACTGACCATTACTTTACTTCTTTCAATTTTCACATTTTTGCTCTATCATCTTTATATTTTCTTCTCTCTTCTTTAAATTTTCTCTTCGTTTATTACTTGCGGTTTCTCTGCACAGGTAATCCTTTCTGCACAGATTCCCTCCTCTATTTAGTGCATACTAAATCGTCCCTTCTCTTTCTGGGCGGCTTAGGCAGAGTCACTGAAGCGTTGCAATACACATGTACTACTACTACTACTACTTCTTCTACTGCTACTACTACTACTTCTTCTACTACTACTACTACTATTTCTACTAATACTACTACTACTACTACTACTACTACTATTACCGCGCAAGATTTTTCATTCAAAGGCGAAAATGTGGCTAGTTAGCTACCTTAAGTTGAGAGTTACAAATGAGGTTCAAACGAGTTAACTCGTACTTGCCGGAGCAGCGATCAATAAACTACGGTGCACTCCTCAGAAGAGCTCAGTGCAGGTTGGAAACCTATACGAAAGGAAAATGTTTCTTCGTGTGTATACTACAACTTCAGCCAGGGCCAAGCTTGTGTACAAGATAGTTTTTTCTTAACCATCAACTCAAAAATGTGTGTCTTAAAATTTTAGAAAGGGCTTCCATGAAAGGTTGTCAGTGCTATGTAAGTTTAACATAGATCAGTCCAATATTAAGGAAAATTTTTAATATATTTGATTTAGTTGGGTTTTAACCGTGCTGCAATTCTGCGCACCGACAAGAAAAGTCTATAAAATACAGGAATTTTTAAAATTATTCGCTTTGCCATGATACGAAAATGAGGTGTAAATATTACGAGCGCTTTAATACCATTATTTTTCAATAAAATTTACGGGAACATATCGACTAATGAACAATGAAATCTCAATGTGCTTCAACAATAGCCAGGACACATCTGTTTATGGATTTCGTCAAATTTTCATCTTTATTTGCAGTAATACTCTTAGTACAAGTATCAAGTTCAGTCCACAGGTGATCCATGATGAAACATTGACGTCCTGATTGGGAAACACGCGGTTTAAGCACAGGTCCTCAAAAGGGTTCAGGTCAGGAGAACATGCTGGCCATTTCATCAGTCGGCCATCTTTGAACACGAGTCTTCAAATATTCAACTTAGCCTTTGCAGCATGAAAACCAGTTTTTTTTGTTGGCAGGAAATTTCTCCCGGTACCACGGAACAACCATTTACTTCAGGAAGTCGATATAGGCAGCTGCAGGTAGATTTGCATCTTCGAGGATTCTAAAGGAAGCCACAAATTTTTTGTCATTAATTCCTGCCCATATCATAACGCCTCCTCCTCTTTATTGATGACGGAGACATTGAGGCGTGAAGCCTCTTCTGGAACCCAAGCTTTGCTCCAGCCGTCAGGTCCGTCGAGGGTATCACGAATCTCATCAGTGAAGAGGACGTGTTTTCAATCTATTTCACGTATGTTCTTGCACATTCATTGCATCACAAGGAGCACCCGAAAAATTTCTATATGATATAGTTGCACTCGCGTTCTTATAAAATAAGTCTCTTTGAAAATTGCTTACGGAGTGGAATAGGTAGTTTCTTTAGGATTACATCAGTAGCCATCTCTGATAGAAAATTGCGCCACTCTCAATGAAACTTTCTGAAATCTCGTATGAATCATTTTTTTACGCAATAAAAATTGCGTTTTTAACGATTTGGTTGCACGGGGGGGGGGAGCTTTTTAAAACGCAAATCATTCATTAAAGGAAGTGTCTTGCTTAATGCATCAGTGGCTTTTAAATCGAAAATAAGAGCGAATCAAGGTTTTGGGCTACGTAGCTTTCCAAACATCTGCTTTTCAATACTTAGACCCTGGGAGCAGCTCAACGCTATCTATGTCGCACAGCGTTCTTGAACGTAATCCTGAACTCTCTCGTAACCTGACTCTCAGGGTCTTCTTCGCCCTTGTAATTAATTCCTCGGCGAGAACGAAAAAAACCTTCGACGTTGTTCCGACTTGTCACATCTCGTGTCTCTGAATGTGAGCATAAATAAATGGAGCTTGCGACGTACTAAATATTTATTGGTAAAAGTTTTTGATGTAGTACTTCAAAAAATAAAAACAACGCAGCAAATGAAATTCAAACGCTTCTTCTAATGCTACTAATACCTCGTGGGATATTGACGCGCTCTCATTTTGCTAGAAAAGTATAACTAAATCTGTACGACGAGGAAAGTGTATTAAGTTCCCCTCTCTAAATATCTTTTTTCCCAAACGGAATAAATAAAATTCCATTTGAGGTTTTAAAAGAAGGAAAAGCATAATTTTAGATGATCTTGTTCTTGAAAGACAGGTACAGAAATAAACATTCAGAACACCTAGCCTCTCGTAAGTGTTCAATATTGCAGGAAATGTTACAGAGAGATGAGGAGAAACGAACAACAATTCAAGCATGGACTTTACATTACACGGCCTGGGCGAAGACACTTAAGGGACATGTGGATGAGCATTGCTCTTCGATGTAGTATCGATAACGTTGATATCCTTTTATTTCAAGGTCTCTCTTGAGACACAAGGAATTTGGATGTACATCTCGCAAACTAGATGCTAAGAAACGGATGAGACTTTAGTATTTGTTGCGTCCTTGATAGTAGTCTTTCGTGGCAAATTTAAACTCTACGGTAAATTTAAATATTTTATTAACATAATAAAAACATAATTCTTTCAACAATTATGCATCACTTGAAAACCTTGTACACCAAGCCCTCAATTTGGCGCCCTCGATGATTTTCAGAGGTCTAAGGAAGCGAAGTGTCGATTCATGCGACACTTTTCAATCTTATTGAACAGAAGCGTGGGAGGCCCGAAGACTTCAGCTCCCACAGAGCTCCCTCATTACGCACGTTTCCAGTGAGGTGGAGGCGTGGTGGAGGAGGAAGGGAACTCAGTCAGTCCAGTTTTGCATTCGGCCGTGAAATTCGATTACGGTTACCGTAAATTTTATAGAGCGCTGCTCGATATAATGAAACGGAGAGCAGCGACGAATCTGCTTGCGACGTCGAAGATCCCATCTTTCTTTATTTTTCAATTGTTCCCCTTACGTTAGGACATTGTCTTGTACTGGGATGTTATTGAGGAGAAAATTTGTGTTTCAACAGAAGCTGTTTCTTGATTACCACTATGCATTAGCGTTCAATATTCAGAAATTTTATTTTTATTTTTACGATTGTGCTCGTAATATTTCAAATTTGGCCTGCCATTCTTACTTATCAAATTTTTATCGAGCTCATGTTATCCCGTCATTACCTCCTTTAAAATTCGGATTTTTTTCAATGAATCGTTTAGCTTTACAAAACAATAGGATTTCCGACCTCTTCGCTCTCGTTGCGTTGACTAGGGACTTTAGATGAAACGGCCACAATGTGGGATTAGGAGGAAAATACCAAGGTGTATTGTTATACATACGCTGTCGTTTTGTATTTTTTAGGAGTTATTTTTATAATTGATCCTGCATGCAAAAAACACTATATGCTTAAATATTAACACAGCGATTTAAAAAAATGATCCATTATTTTGAAAAGTATTGTATGAACTATGTGGGAAACTAAGAGGAAAAGAGTATTGCGGAACTTGACCTATGCTTACAGCTTTATAGATCTCTTGGAAACTATGAGATAATTCAGTGAACTCGTTTCCTGGTTAGCCGAGTCACTAAAATCAATTTTGTGAGTTGTGGTATTCACAATTGTTAATGCTGTTTGAACATGCAGATGTATTTTTTGAAGTATGAATTTTTCTCAAGTACGGTACATTAATTTTACTGCAATATCATCAAATACTTTTACAAAAAACATTTTAGAGCTCTGTGAAGAGTCATAGCAGGTTGTTGTACCTTAAAAATGAAAAATTAAGGTACATTTCTGAGCCGCACATGACGAATGTCAGATAGCCACTTTCCCTGATGGGGGTCACATTGCAGTGACTCATGCGACCGATCAGCTGCTCGAACATCTCTAGATAATCATAGTTGAGGTTGGTGCATGATTTACAATGACTTCTGCACTTAGAGTAAAATGTGAACGCAATATTTGTTGATAGCCACTATGGTGCCGTAGGAGCATAGCGTGCAAACAACGCTCAGTGAAATTGTGCCTTAAATCATACCAAGATTAATAGGATGATAACCTATAAATGACGTTTGGTGATATGGCACAATAACCCCATTATTGTCTAAATGTTCAATTAGATATTACACTAAAATCACTTTCTGCGATAGCGCGCAAACAATATTTGCTAACGTCACCGTGATCGAATGATGCCATAACAAACACGCGCATTTGGTGAAAGTAAACAGAGCAAGCCAAGTCGCTGAAAGTTTCAAGATAAAATGCTCTAGGTTCAGAGACAAAAATTTCAAGTTGGTGCGTTAAAAACTGCCTTCATTTGAAATGTTTTCCTAAGTTAGCTTTAATCAGGAAAGGAAAAAATTCTTGGCCTCCACTTGGCTTCAAACGAACGTGAACTTTTAAAGGGTTTAACTTTTCAGTTCTGGCTCTGAGGACGCTTGCTTTACTCTCCTTCATATATGATCAAGCATTCGCAGAGATTTAGCTTTCGAAAATCTTAAACTTTAGGAAACTTTAGTTAAAAACTTTAATATTCTTAAGCAGCATAGGCAGAAATTTCACTAACGTTAAGGCTTTCGAGAAATTGAACATTTGGACGTACTCTATACCTACAGTTTTATGCCTTGTCTCGGAAAAAAGGTAAAAATTAACTTTTTAGGAGTACATAGCTGATTTCCAACTTGAAAATTGTGAAGGCTGGAGGTGGACTGAATAAATACATGTTTTAAAATAATCTGCTTTGATACGAGATCCCTGTCAAGTTACCACAGCTATTGCTAGGGCCTCAGGACTTCTATCTTTCGTCCCCACTTTGCTTCTTTCCATTTTGATGTCTTCTTCGCTAATTATTCATTATCTTTTCTTTCTATTCCTACTTAATTTGCTGTTTCTGTGAGATTCCATGCTCACGAGATTCTGTGTGGGAGCACACCTAGGGCGTTGATTTGCCGTTTTCCAAAGTCCATACTAAACGGTCCTTCTCTTTCGGTGCGAGATAGTCCAAGTCACTGACGAGGCGCTATCCCTACTACTACTACTGCTGTTACTGCTACTACTTGATATGAGACTAGAAAAATGAATAAAAAGTCGTTGCTTTAAGTCAAACATTTCAATACATGAAAGATTATTATGAGCGAAAATCAATTTAGAATAGAACACTTAAACATTGCTATTTTGAGTTAGAGATATGAATAAACGTTTTACGACTAGAATATTTTGGTGGCGAAAGTAATAAACTAAAAACTGTAACTAAAAGTAATCGTTAGAAAAAAAATTCCAACGGGAAAAAACTAGATATATCGGGATAATACATGAACAAAGAAAACCTTTACACAATCGTTTTAGTTATTTTTTGTTTGGAAGCATAATTACCATAGAATTGAGCACATTTTGAGCTCAAAGTCCACCGTAAGACCGGCCGCATGATATCGAAGCACTTAAAGTAGGAAACTTTAAATTCTGATCATTTGCAAGTTTCAAAAAGCTCCCAAGAGGATGGCCGCAGCAGAGGCTTTCAAAGGAGTCCCATATGAGCACAGAGAGAGAGAGAGAGAGAGAGAGAGAGAGAGCCCTAGACTGAGTGGAGGCTGCGTTTACAGGCAATTTTTTTTTATCAGTGTCTGCAATGAGTGTGGAACATGCAGAACAACATCTGATTGATGTCCAACGCAGGGACTTATTTTCTTCAGTTTTCAAGTCTGAAAAGTTACTACTTCGCACTGCTTTGTAAAACTCACTAAAAAATACATCTCAAAACATATCATCGAGAGGATATACTTATATCCCACTTAATCATTCAGAAATGGGATGAATTTCGAGATTTTACATCATAAATACTAATAAAATTTTTATTAACTGTTTTAATAAGTTCTTAAAGCCTAAATGTACATTTGCCGTTAATGTTTGTAGTCTGTGACAGTCATGCCTTTCTTACTTGCAAAGAGAGCTGCAAATTCTTCAACTTAACTCATGACGCCAAGCGCTATTTCAGCTAACTTTAAAATAACATGACAAGTGAAAGAAAAATATACCTATATTTCAACGGTTAGAAAAGAAGCAATCCCGAGACAAGAACTTGGTGTGTGTGCTCTATGACACTGCGTAATGAAAGTGCGCGGAGGAATTCAATTTTTCAGCCCATATATCACCTAAATAAATCGTTCTCAAGAAAGTATTAGATCTTAAAATTTTACTATGGGTTTCTTCAGTATTTGCGCAAATGTTGTGTTGAACATAGTCATGTCGTAAATATATTTTAACTTTCATCATTGTACAGCAAGCACTGTCCACTATATGCAAGGTGTCTGTTGGTCGCGTCTGACCTGTTGAGATGAGGAACAAGTTTTGTAGATTCAGACGGTAAGATCTATGAGTAAGTAATAAGCTAATCATCAGTAAGGCAAATTTCCGACTAAATCAGAAAGCATTGTTTGTATATTAGTCGTTGATTTGCGAAAGAAAATGACTGTTTATTAGAGGTTAGTCTCCAAACTGTAAAATAATTATCGATATCTCTCTAGATAACGTCTCCCAAACTTTCATTTTTTCGATGAAATATTACTAACATATAGCAGAATTTAGAGCCTTAACAGTATGTACACATGCTCATTACTATGACGGTTTGTTAACTTATGCTGCTCTAAAAAATTCAGAACTCAGTTTGAGCATCTAAGAAATATTTAATGTGGTACGAGTTAGCAAGCTTGTCAATTGCTTGCGGCCAAAGGCTTCCGGTGGAAGGCTTACGATATTAAATTGGAATTAACGAAAAACATATGAAAACTTAAACTCAAAGCGACAGCTTGAGCTGTCACACAAACGAGACTCATAAATATCACAAAATCGTTAAAACTGCTTTTCGTTTATCGCGGAACTTTCGTTAATTTATACTATGAATTATTCTGAAAAATTGTGCTGCTCAAACCGACTTGAAACACCAACCCAAGCTAGATTTGCATGTTAAGTTCGCAGTTTAACAGAGCGGGATATGTGTAAGTCGGGGGTGTGGGGCGATCGCTCTAAACTCAGTCGTTCTTTCTAGCCGGTGAGGGAGAGAGCGCACGCTGTCAGACTGCAGGGCGTCCCGTGACGTCATTGATCAGTGGTAGTGGTAGTGGACGTCATTGATCAGACGTTGCTACTCCTGACGGATCAATCATTGTTTGCGATCGATAAATATCTCTCACAATGCTGCAGAACATTATGGATCTATTTTAAAATTGCGTTCAACGGTATAAACTTTCATAGGTGTGGACTTCAGACTTTAGAGTTCACCTATATTTCTCATCGCAAAAAGTTTTTGAAATTATGAAAAAGGTCATCAACTCAAAATTGGTAAATTTGGGTAGAAAATATTCTTTTGACATTATGACGGCATTACAATATCAATAAATAGTTTTTGGCGATTAATAATGGTACGCATAACTTATCAAAAGTTATTTCTAAGTTGTCCAGTCATCAGTAGTTCGCTGTCACTGACAGAATATTTTGAATATCTTGGAAATGTTTGAATATCTAGGGTGCCGCGGGTTGACCCACACATAACGAATAGTGGTTCTATTACCAATCGACTCATCCTTCACATGGAAAAAATAACTAATGCTGACGTAAACGTGCGCAGTTAATTATATAAATTCATGAATTGATGCACAGTATCGACAGTGTGGAAAAAATGAGAAATGGGCGGTGCAATCTCTAACTGTGGAAGCCAAATAATTACAAGAAAGACAAAAAATTATTAATTATTGTTATATTATATTAATAACCGACGATGTTCAAAAGTGCCTTTCAATTTTGCATTCGTGTGTGCGGCTCAAATTGCATTTCCTAACAAACTCACGCGCAATTAAAATGGGATGAAGTTTTGAATTTCTGCTTAAAATTCTTATTACTTGGCACAAATGATAATTTGCAGGTTGTACTGGTAAAAGCCATAATATTCTTCTTTGTAAAATACAATGAACATGTTTTCCTGAAGTTGCTTCATGGTCACATCTTCATGGGTCGAATGTCGACATATATAAACTTCTTGCGAGCTTTAACTCAAAGTTATGTTGGTTGATTGCTTCCTTTCATAACTAATCAACGCTATGTTCAAGTTTACAAACAAACTTCTCGAATGATTCAGACGATGAAAGTTATGAATATTGATAAGATATGGCTAACCTCAACGATAAGGATTTAATATTCTGGGAACCAAACTAATTCTCGAAGGGGGCTGGATTTCGCGCCTCAGTCGCGTCCTGTTCCGCTTGCGCAGGATAGCAATTCAATTCGCATGACAGCCCTCACACGCTTGAATTGTGGTAACCTCCATGTCACTCGTGGTGCTGAGCAGCAGCGATCATTTTAACTTGCATTTTCTTTGCTATATTTTGCATGAATCACTAATAAAGCTGTGTATATTAAGGAGATTTATAATGAGATGAGGCTGGGCTCAAAACTTTCAATTTACAATGTTTATAAGATGCTTGTTTCTATCACATTCACTATTGAAATACTTCGCCAAAAATAACATTCCTCTTCATCATCTTCGTGATTTACTTGTCAGTGAAGTTCATGTTCACTCATGTTAGGTACCTGTAGTACAAGTTTTGACGTCCATATTCCTAATCGTTGGCAGTTCTTAATAGAGGATGGATCAGTCCATAAACTGAAATTGATATAGTGAACATGTATGCAGCAATGCCGTTTTCACAGTGAATGTTGTTGGATTTGGGTATTCCAGATGTGGGAAGGGGGGATGAAATTTGAAGCTTTGCAAGTGGTATAAGGTTATAATAGACTTCCCATTCGCATGTAAAGTCTTACTCAATGCTAATTTATTGTTTGAGTAGCCTTACATAATGGGAGGAAATATTGATTCATTAAAAGTTACATCGTTTTCTGTTAACATAGACTGTCGCTTGTAAGGATATTAATTGGACAAATCATCTGTATACTGCGTGTGCAAAATTTGTTACTTAAATTTATGCGGCAGATTGACTGCATTAATTTTAGTTTGTCGATGACATTCACCTTTTAAAGTGTTCGTGATGTACATACAGTGTGGAGATTACAGTATATTGTTCTCGGTACAGGCATGTAAAGCTTTTTGTCTATCCAGCTATGGAATTTAAGTCTAAATTTCTGAATATAAAGTTTCAATGTAGCAAGAATATATCCTTCCTAGAACTGTTGCTCTAAAATTAATTTTGAGGGCTGATGTTGCTTTATTCTGCCTCAACATTCCGCACAACCTTCACTTCTACCGGTGAGCCTCACCCAGACCTTTGTCAACAGCGATATCCTTTGCAGATGTTCATAAATTCATGTGGTGAACTTTCATAGGGCTTAGGAATGACATTTAATGTTTCGACTTACGTGGTTAGATTTGAATAAAGTCATATGTAGTGAATATGCCTTTGAAGGAAGATGCAAGAGCACAAAATATTGGTACAGTGCTTTTCTACCCAAATGCTGTAACTTTTTTTGAAGTAAGTGTGATCAAACCTGTACACTCGTTCAAGCAATTTACAAATGCTTGATGTTACCTGTACAATTCAGGCAAAAGGTTTTCAAAATCCTGCAAAAATGTAAGAAAACAAACCTCCACCTATCAAGACTAATGACATTGGAAGGCAGTCCATGCTTCTTTTGTCAGGACTGTTAGGGTTCTAAAAGGCTTAGACAACTCTCACCAGTCTTGTAATCTATTTTGGAATGCTAAACTTTTTGTAATGGCTTGATTCCTTCTGCTGTTGGCCAGGTTTGCAAGACTGAGTGTCCACAACAGTTAGTGTTCAGATGCGAGCTCATTAGCTGCGTAGTATAAAGCTTTATATCTCTTACGGACGGTTTGAGTAAAGTTAGCACAGGTGAGAGGGCAGTTCGTAGCCTCTTCAGACACAAAAAAGCCTCGAACAGGATTATGAGGAGTCGTCAAGGCTCATAACTACCTTGGGTCGTATCCACCCACTGGCCATTGGCTGTGATGTATATGCGTACTTAAAATATTCGAGTTCTTGATAATATTTCGTCTTGTCATTTCAATCCTAGAAATTAAAGTTCATGTATTTTTGTCAAGACTTTTGGACCTTGTTTAGAAGGATTACTGAATAGAACTGAGATGACTTTCTTGCTCGGAAATACCAAGAGCTTGTAACGCCCCCAGGTCGTGGGGCTGCCAATGCTGGGGCAGCTCCGCCTCCCCTCGCTTCCTCACGCTCAGGGGATCAATATGGCGGCTGCCCACGCTGTGCATTCCCCTCCACCTGCCCTCGGCCGCTCTCTTGGAGCGCCTCTCTTCCGTGACTGAGGAACAGGTATCGACCGCGCCCTGCTCTGCGCCCCTGCTTGCTCTTCCACGCCTAACGCCTGCCGCTCCCACTTATCCTAATTCACTTGCTTTTGCTCCTCGAAAAGGCTCCCATAAATCCTTTAAAATACATTACTTCGATATCTTGCTAGGGGTTGTGCCAAATACTTGATAGGGTAAAAAATTCCCGGAGTTGGTTGAAGGTAGAAATAGTTTTGTGTGAGTGAGAGAGCGAGTTGAGCTGCTGTGGGTGTGGTAGGGCCCGAGTTGGGTGGTGGTAGCGAGGTACAGGCGAGTAACGATCTCCCTCGCAGGGAGAGGTCAGGGAGGAGTGAGGACGACCTTCAGCACCACCTGAGCAGCGCTGTACTTAGCTGCCCTGCCACAACACGGCGCTAGAATCGTTCCTGCTCCCCAGCGATAGGTCTCTATCATTGAGACAGAGTCGTCCTCCATTCAGGCAGTCTTCGTTTGAGTTGTGCGACTTTCCCACATTGCTGTAAAATTAAATTATCAGTTGTATATTCACAGTGAGTGAGTGAGTGCCGAGGATCACAGTGAGCTCATCTACCGTAGGTGCGAGTGGTTGTCCCAACCCCGGACCTCTGGGCGTCTTCCATCTTCCGGAGAGAGGTGCACCTGAGCGTAGGCGACCAAGCCTGCTGTTGTGTCATGGTAGAATTAAGTGCGAGCGGTCCACGAAGGAACGCTCCTAAACAAACTAAGCGTCAATGTGTGGTCTAGGCTTTCGACTTAAAAACACCCCTAGCAAGAAGACCTCTCTTCGTTGGGGCGACTGCTGCGGCTGCTGCTGAAGCCTTCCACCCGACAACGTCTTCCCGCTTCTCTTCAGCTGCTACGTCTTCTTTCTCTGCTCTTATCCCAAAAATATTTTTGGATCCGTTTTTGAGACCCAATGATTCCTGTTTACCTGTTAATGATTTTAATCACGGAAAATAGGTCGGTCTTCCTCGCTTGAGCCATTCCGGAGGCACCGGCGCCGGCGGAGTGCGTGCGCCAGTCACGGCAGTTTGACTTTTTGCCTCGAGTGATTTATTTTTGCAGTGTTCGCATTTTATAAAAGGAAACAAGTGCTTAACAACAGCGGCTGATTCAGTAGTTTTATGTTCAACGCATTTATTCTTCGGAAAACGGGTCACCTAAATCGCAGAGACGTCAAGGAAGGTAAGAATCCATATATCCACGTGTCATTTTCTGTCGAGTTATAATAGGTAGGATAAAGTTATTTAAGAATTCGGTAAGTAACTTCATTAATTATTTGGGAGCATCATCGACCCATGCTCAAATGCAAATGATTTCTGTGAGCCGTCTTTTGTGGCAGCATAGCATCAGTACGTCCTTTTTCAAACTTTTTTTGAGATTTTATGTTCATATCAATCATTGTCTTACATTGGAAAAAAGACTGATCTAGGATTGATTATATGCATGGTAGTGGTTTTTCTCTTATTAATATTTAGTTCAACTGAAACTTTTACTTTATTTTTGTGATCTAACTTCAAACGAATTATGTGAGATGGACAACGAACTGTATATCATTATAGAATAGACATGAATTTTCCAAGCTTAGGTTAAGTTTGTAATATCTACAATATGAATCATACCTTCTCATACGGAACAAAACGGTATATTTACTAAATCTGAGGTACACGTACACTCTGAACATCTGTTTGGTAGGGAATGGTTGCACTCTGAAGCCAAGTGGTATTCATTTTGACTCAGAACAAAACAATTGCGCGTGTGTGAAAAAAGTGAGAATCAAAATTTTATTTGCAATTTCCTAATTATCGCAAAGGATATAAGATATTCTGACCTATCTTCAGTACTTCGGAGGAGCATGCACCGTTATTTTTTCTTTTTCTTTTCGAACATAAATATTCGAAAACTGTACGGAAACAGAAACTACCGCTTGCTTGATCCAATTGTATATTTAACAATGTCTTTACATTTAGACATCGAAAAAATTCCATTCTTTGTTCAGACCCTTTGGCAATACACTGAAGCTGCTTTATTTTGGCATTTGTCCCTGTATCTATTAGGCTCTACTCTGTAATGAGCAAGAACTTAGCTCTAATCTGTCTAATACAATGTTATATGTTGAAATTTCTTTTCTTTCTCTGTTCACGTGTATGTTGTTTTTGTTTCCCTATTATAAGTACCATAGCTGCTGCCATTGAGGTCATTGTCGGCGTTCAACTGGCCTTTGCATTTGGGATCTATGACTTACTCCAACCAATTCCACGATCTTGTATTAATTTTTCGACAATTTAAATGCCAGTAGGGGATAATTTTCCTGGAACAAGAGCCGCTATTTTGCGACATTTGTTTCAGAAATTCTGAACTAAAAAGCTGTTCACTACTACTGCAAGTCGTGTTCATGGTATTGGTAGAATGATCTATTCTTTAGCGCTGTTGCTGAGGCCGCTGGAACACACAATCTTGTCTTAAGTCTGACATGCACTCAACTGCCTGCGTCAATTGAAGGAACTATTGCAGACCTACGAGCTACCGGTGACTCTTTCAGTTCAAACGAGCTAGTTGATCCTGTATGTATATATTAATAAGGCTGTAAGAAGCCCTGTTGTATTTAGATGAGCTTATCCCTGTTCATGTTTACATGTAGCAATTTTAGAGATCTAATTTTAACAGAATTCTCTTTTACTTTACTCGTAATGCAACGTGCCAATAGAAGAAAATTTCACGTTTCACTTTTCTGAAAATTTTCTCATATCATTTACCATTTGAAATTATGTTGAATGCACAGCATTTTAATTTTTAGCAATGCTAACATAGGTGTGTGAGGTAGGTGGGGGGATATCCGTTAATTTGTGCGAGGCAAGACGAAAAACAATCGAGGTTTTTTCGTTTCAAAAGTAGGTCGTGAAAGTTTAATTCGATCTACTTCTCGGAGCGATTGAGTTAATAATTGATTTAAATTTAAATTTCTACATGGCTCATGAAAGTACTTTTGTAATTCATATTTGACATTTTTTTTCAAACATGCACTAAGATAAAAATGTTCTACCTCATTTCATAATTCTTTTTGATTTCTGAAAAATCAAACAGTAACAGATATATATCCAACCCAGAGAGAACAAAAAGTATAAATTAAAACTGTCAATTACATATTCCATTAATTTCTTTAATAGTGTTTTGTTCAATAAAATACTTAACGTTTAATAAAATATTAAACCCTACTGTTATTAAATATTTACTCCCCCCTATTTTTAACCCTATTCATATTTTTATGTATTTATATTCACTCTATTATAAATATACCCTATTAAATAAGATAAAAATAAAATAAAATATTTATCCTACGATATAGAACCTGGGCTTCCCTTATCCTAATAAATAAAAAGTTTCATTAAATTATGGACGACATAAACCACTCACACTTCTGGGAAGCTCGAGGCGCAAACACTATGTACCAAATGTACCTCAGTCCACAGCTGCGCCATGTACCCGAGCCCTTTCATAAAGGTGCGGCCCGCGTCATTACGGAAACTGCTTCCCTGCGTGGTATGATCTTGAACCATTTATCCAAATTCAGCAGTTGGGGCTGAGTTTATTTTTAGGTGAGAGGGAGGTGGTGGGAATCCAGAGGGAAGTTAAGGGATGATGACGTCACAGGACAGGGGGAAGAGGAGCGGGGGAGGGAGCTTATCACGCGATGGAGGAAGGCGGGCAGGATAGGGAGGGTGGGAAGCCTGTAGCGATCGACTTAAGATTATCAGGCCTGACCAAAGGAGAAAATTAAGATAGACGTTTTAGCTTTCATAACTACGAAGTGATAGACCCTTCGAAACTCTCATCTATTTCACTTAAAGAGAAGTCAAATTCAGTAGAGTTATCAGTGACTACATTGCACAATGTACTATTCAAGGCACGCTTTCAATTTTTACAAAAAAATCAATACGTAATTTTCAACTTCATATAAGCAGGTTACAAAATTCACAGCCATCGAAAAACACTCATTTACCAGCCGACCGTCCTAGGGCCTGAAGCAGACGCGATTGCTGCCCCACTTCTCGCTTGTGTAGCCAGCACAAACAACAAATCTTGTTTGCCGGCAACTTGGTGAATATTTGCGCCGCTGTTTGCTGCTGCACCTCCGCTGCCGGGCTCAACGTGTCCGATTGCGCCCCCCGCGAGACGGATGGTCCCGTTTGCTTCTGTGCGGCAGCGCATACGAACAAACGAACAACACCTCAGTGGATACTGGCAGGGTAACGGTGCATGGGAGTAGAGGAAAACGCCCTGGTGACTGGCGGACGCGCGTGGGAACAGGCGAAGACGTCAGGCCAGGAGCGAAAGCGGCTGACCGATGAGTCAGGATGACTAATCATGGGACTCAGGGTTTCCCACCCGCGGGTACGAGATTGCATTTAATGGGATGTGAAAAGTGTCTATCCGAATGACAGGCATTTGATCTGTTTGTTGGACCTCTGTAGTTTTGGTGACCCAAATCAATATTAATTAATTTTATTTTGCGTACGTAGATAGTTGCAAATTTGTACGAGAACGCTAGGATACAGTGAAAGTTTTTGTAAAATGCTGGCGTAAAAATGTTCAGAACCACTGATGTTGTTCAATGGTTCAATGAGATTTGCATAATGATGATTCATACGAGGTGTTTAAAAGAACGTTTGCGTTCTTTTCGATGAGATGGAAGTAGCAAGTAAGATACAGCTGACAGAACGTTCAAATCAGCCTGGTGATGGAATGATAAAAACAAGAACAGTGACAATGGGAAATAAGAGAGGTGCGAGAGAGGTGAGAGAAAATAGAAAGACCAACTTTGCTAAGCCGCCCGAAGTTGACGGTTTCGTAGGAACTCATTCCATGTCCCAGGTTCTAAAACCGTTCGAAGAAAACTAATTTCGCTCATGCACGGACGAATGAACCAAGGGCGTTAATGAAATGCTAATATCATGTTTCATCAGGCTTCAATTGTGAGTTATTTAGGGTATCTTTACAAGCAGAGATGGTTAACTGTTAATCAGTTATCAGCTTTGCTACCTGCAGAGCATAATAGACAATGAGGTTATTGCAAACTGTGCCTTTGAAATTACAGAATTATCCCCTGCAGGATCAAACATCGAACGAACTCAAACTTTGGGAACTTTAACTTGTGAAAATAGTTACGAGCGCCATTGACAACTTCACTGGAAACTTCATTTTCAGTGATATGTTCAAAGTTTTACGAGATTATATCAATTGTTCAGCAAATACGTACACTCTTCAAATAGAAACATTCAACCTAATTTTGCCACATGAGAGCCTATAGTGTACGAGTAGACCACGATTTGGTCAGTACCCAAGTCTACTTGCGATGTCTTCAGATTCAAAACTTATTGCAGTCTTAGACTACTAACCGATCTCTGTCTTACCTCAGTTCAGCAATGCATTCAGGCAAATTCATCACTCGTTAACCTCGTGAAGGTTTTTTTTTGAGGAGACGCTAAGCTTTGTTTAAAAAATACTAACAATTTTTCATGGCTTAGAATCCTCTTGATCTTTTTGCAAACTGTAAGTGTTTGTCAAACATTTTGTTTTAATTTAAAGGCCCTTAAATTACCAGAACAAAGACGATTAAAATGGAACAAATCCCTGTGGCTGATACTTGGTATATGTATAGGACTCTTTTTTTTCTGGTAATGTGAGCTCGGTGTGCAAGAGGAATACGATTACACTGAGGGCTGTTCGATCAGTCACCGTAAACTTTACGTCTGAAGCTGTGATGAATAAAACAGTAATCATAAAAATCCACTGACTATTTAAATATCTCCTAACTACCATTTAAGAAGATAAATTTTCGTCGGAAGATGCCTTTTCCTTGCTTGATGGTGACAACTTCCAGGAACAGATTTGTTCTCGAAAAAATCACTTGTTATCATTCGAATTGAAATACACTCGAGTTCGCTCTCGCGAATCTTTCTGCAAAAGTTACGGGGTTGGCTTTCGCATTTCTTTTTTCCCATTAAACATCAACTCATACAATACTTAAGAAAAAACTTAAAAATGTTATTGCCATTCCACCACAGACTACAGTCTTCTCAGAGTGGAGGTCGAGGGAAATGAAACTATAGCTACACGTAGAGCAGAGTGCAATGTTGACGTTGGCACTCATGCAATTTTCTATTCAACCCATTATGTTGTACACTACTGTACGGAAATTCTGGAATTTTCTCTTAAAGTTTAAACTTTCCTGCTTATGATGCTCACTAGGCACAACATTTAAAGCATTGTTTCGTTGTTGCAATAATAATAATAATCAGGAAATTATTACCTGATTGCATGAGAGCCAGAATCCAATTTTTTACGATAAAAACCATGTTAGATAAGAGCAGTATTGGAAACGAAGATGCGCAATTATATTTTATTTTTTAGTTAGAGTTTGAATGGCTGAGCATCTTCCCAGGCCATCTTTTAGCAATGCGAGCCACAATGAAGAGCGCCTAATGGCGCTCTGCCTCGGTGGGTTTTGGGCGCTCGACCTCCTCCGACCTCCTCTGACCTCCTCCGACCTCCTCCGACCTCCTCTGACCTCCTCCGACCTCCTCCGACCTCC
>VOMN01050711.1:0-23486 GCA_014899125.1 Orchestia grillus | reverse complement strand
CGGTTACGACAGAAAGAAGAGGACCAGGCACGGACTGTCGGTTTCACCTGCCGTAGTTTATTGTTTTGTACCACATTCCACATCTCTTGTCAAGCGGTGAAAATGAGCATTCTTATGGACCATAAAGCTTTCTGCTGGGCATGCTGAGGTTGTCTGAAAGTCCGTTCGAGGCTGCTGTCTCCCTGGCAGCGCTATCCGCCCGCTCGTTGCCCTCCACTCCCACGTGCGCCGGCACCCAGCAGAAGCGCACGCTCTTCCCTACATGGGAAAGGCCCACTCGAAGTTTCAAAATGGCCGTCACTATTGGGTGGAGACTATCATACTTTTGAATGGCTCGCAAAGCGCTTCTCGAGTCGCAAAAGATTGTGCACGTTGCCGATTCAAAATCTGCGACTACGGTCAGAGCCCTAACAATAGCACTGAGCTCGGCTCAGAACACTGTTGCTTCCTCAACAAGCCTCCTGGAGTACACGTTGACTTCGGTCACTGCGGTACAGCCCACCTCATTACCCGACTTGGCCCCATCTGTGTTGGGAGTCACTACGGTACATTTCCACATGGTGCAGGAAAAACTGTCTAAGAGCTGTTGCACTCGTTATATCCTTCTTCACTCGTTACGGAATTCAATACTAGCTTCTATTTCAGTACATAAAGCCCAGAATTTTTCAATCGTAAACATTGCCACTAGGTCTGGCACACCCACAACTGCGTCCCAGGATTAAGCTGCATCACCTACGAGGAATAGTTCGGTTTGATCCAGCATAAAGGGTGACTAAATGTCTAGGTGTTGTTCACATAATTCCCATGTCCTGGTGAGCTCGGTGCCCCCTCACCCGCTGCCTGAACTTCCACAGCCACGCCCGTAGTCCAGTCGTAGGCCTCTGCTCCGGGGTAGCCTGGGAGAAGCACGTCCAGTGAGTTAACAATTGCCAAAACTTAAAGAAAGTTACGCAGAATTATTTATGTCACTGAAAGACCCAAATGAAAGTTGAAATTTCAAAATCTAGATTAGCGTTATAATACAACAGATGCAAATGTGTTTTTAGTAATGTTACTTTCAAGCTACTAACATGAAACCTACAGTTATGATGGAGAGGTTCTCAACAATAGCTACATGCAACACTACTTCAAAGCACAGTGTGTCACTGAACACCTAGATCCTTAAGTCCCTGGAGATATTTCTCCCAATTATATTATACTTTGAATGACATTATACACAGTTAAGAAATTTAATTTCTAGTAACGGGTGTCTTCCACAGCAGTAATAACCTTTCAACAGCTTCATACAGCAGTAGCACTATTACACATTACCATTCACAAAATGTAACCCAAAAGTGACATGGTGGTCTAGGGTTGCGTCACTGAATGCTCCACAACAGGAGCACAACTCAACACTACACCACACACACGGTCAGTTACGTAGGTTGCCCGCTGAACTTGCTGCACAGCGTCTGGGTGGTCAGCAGGTTCCTTGGGCGCCGCTTGCTTCCACTTGCCCACTACCTGCAACAGCGACCAGAGATTGTGTCGACACTGAAGCACAACCTTGGCATTTATCACTCATGATTCATTATAAGACGCACACAAACTCAACATAGACAAACTGAAACATTTCCACCAGAATTAGGGTAGGCAAAAAAGTTACACTAGGCAGAGAAAGGCTGTCTGAGCAGCACAAAAGAATCAGCACTGTAAACTTCATGTGGCCACTGGCCAGCATCCAAAAAAAACACTGAAATCGTTCATCGGCTTCAGGCACCCCACATAACCCATTTAGCTCAACATCATATCTGTATGTTTCGCGCACATAGAAACTATACTTACATACTAGGTATAAAATCTTTCATCTTTTAGAAACTCAAAATATTTTTCTTCAATTCGAAACTGGCTCGCTAGATTGATTGTCAATAGCCCTGCACTCGGCTACAGATCTACAGATAAACAAGCTTGTTTTCACAACTCAATTATGAATGTAATAAGGTCTATAGCAGCATGGAGGGCACTTTTCACCTGGGAGAGGGCATAAAATGTGATGGCAATGACGTCGTCCTTCTCCATCTCCCCAGCGGTGCTGTCATCTGCAGTGTCCTCGTCTCTTTCAAGAATTTGAGCAGTCTGAGCCACAAACGGCTTCACTTCCGCAGCATCGGTCGCCTGAAATACGCCCGTTGAGAAACTTACCCACACATTTACACTATGCAAAAGTAAGTAGCATTAGCAAGTAAAGCTCCACTAACACCAACACTCATCATAGATGAGATACAAAAATGTACAAAATAGGCAGAAGCCCCTTTTCAACAAATCTGACAACAACAGAAACAAGAGTCTACTACTCTTCAACAACTTCATCTGCTTCAACACTCATCATGAGAAACTACCAATGTTAAGCAAGTGAACATGTAAAAAATAAAATCCTGTAAAAATTACTAACATCTCTAGTAGCAGCAGCCCGAGCTCGGACCCGAGCCCTGGCCAGCGCTGCTTCCTTCCTCAGCCTTTCCTGCACAAAGAGCATTTCCTTGGAGGCCTCGTCTGGGCCCTGCCTGTTGGCCAGTCGGAGACGCTGCTTCCGCCACCGAGCGTCGTTCTTCTCGTCCCAGTCCTCGGTGAGCCCCAAGAACTCCATGGTGTTGTTCTGCACTGCCCTGCACACCAAGGGTGAGTGAGTCGGGCAGCAATGAAACCGGTCAGTCAACGGCAGAAATGAGAGATCAAAATCAGGTTAAGAAATAAGAGCTCGAAGTCATAGAAGGAAATGAGAGTAGGAAATCATGAAAAGAAATACCAACAGCAATGATAGTATGAAACTATGGCACCTAAATATGAGTACCTATGTGAATGTATAATGTAGGGGAATAATGGGTATATGCACTAATGTACACAGCACAACATTAGTCATTTCCTGTATGATACAAGTTGTTTAAAACCAATCATTCAAAATAAGATCTATTGACTTACCACACCTTCAGGGGCCTCACTGGTCTAACAGGATAACTTGAGCCAGCCAAGTTCATTTAATTAAAACTTCTCAAATAATTTTTCAATGTAGACTCTTATCCCTACCTTCACAGCTATTTTTCACTAAGTCTTCATTTGCAAAGTCACAGTTATTTTTCACTAAGTCTTCATTTGCAAAGAAGACAATCTATTCTAACTTTCTTTTTGCTATTATCCTCAACTCTTCAAGCTTAAAAACCCACTTCAAAAACTTACATATCCAACTCAACAACTTCACTCAAACAGATGCTGCTAGGAAAACCATCAGGTGATTCAATCATCTAAAAAAGTCAGTAAAACTAAAATTATAGCTATGGTATTGACACTGAAAGACTAGAATGCACACTTTTAACTTAATTTACCAGATTACCTATCAAAAATACTGGATATACAAAGCAAGAAAAGGGAGAATAGGGATTGCACAACATAATTTTAGTAAAGTAAGCACTAACTCACACTGTGCACAGGTAAACTAGTTATCCACCCAAAATAAAACCCATGTGGAGCAAAAACACAACAGGTTCCACCACTATTGAGCTAATTCAATGACAATGAGTAATAGCTTTTCAACTAGGCAGCAAATGCTTACCTGGCAACATTCTTGAAATGATACTTGGAGTTGCCGCGTTTTGCATCAGCGTTGCTATTTCCTGAAAGAAAAATCTCATTCATACAAAAAACAACACAGAAGTACTGATGATGAAATAAACCAATTTTTTAAATTTCTAACTTGTATGATAAAGACTGGCATAAAATCTATGACAAAATTATTAGGTATTTTTATTTCCTACTATTCAATGACGAAACTCACTGAAGCTATGCCTTCAGCATGGTTTTTGGTCATTTTCTCACAGGTGTGAGGAAAATCAAAAGCTGCAAACATGTAAGGAAGATGCTGCAAATACTATAAAAAACTGCATAGCATGAAATGTATCTTGGAATGATACAGGATAAATAGTATAATTCAAAAACAAGACTTTTAAATAGAGATGAAACCCTCTCATTCATCACTTCAGGCAAAAAAATGATCAGTTATATAGGTACCTATATAATGATATTATGGCATGTCTGATTTGGATATCTACATTGAAAAACATATCAGATTAAAGTAAGATGTTCATTTACTTGACACAATATTGAATAGTTGCTGCAATCTAATTGTTCTACTGGTGGCTAATAGGTAGAAGATTCTTCACATATACATCACATTTAATTAATACTAATTAGTAATTTGGGTTTCATTTTCTGTATAAATACTTTGACTGCATATTCAGTCATCATCAATATATTGCAAGTAATACTATATTTCAGTCATTACTTTCATTTGGTGTCAAAAAATATTCCTGATCCTAGCTCTACACTGTTAGATATCAAATTTTCAACTTAGCATTATCTTAAATATAGAAGTATAAAAGTGATCAATTAATTTATGGTGGCAGTTGTCAGTCGGACAAGAGCCTCTAATTTTGATAAATAGGTAATAATGACAATGTAATGCTTAAAAAAAAACATACATTTGATATGTTTATGGCCTCATTCCCTAACCTCATTTTGCAAAAATATATACACGGTTAAATAACACTTATAACAGTTCATGATCCTTATAAGCAATCTAGATTTAGTTTGGAATATTCATGTGTCAAATGTATGCATACAATTTCAGTTTTTTTAAACTATCAGTTATACTTGGATAGAAATTTTAATTGATTTGAAACATGAATTGACAAAACTTCCCTTAGAAGTACAACCCCACCAAAATATAATACTTTTTATAACATAATTGGAGATTGTTGAAAGAGCTGTGTAGATAAAAAATAGCATCTGAATCACAGATCCCTTTACTATGTATCTAGTACTGTCTAATCTCTACATGCACACTTTATATGTAGATAAATTTTAATGCACAATTATATTTACATAGCAAAAAATTATACTTTTTACAATGAACTGTACGATAAAACTTATTTCTCATGCATTTATACTTTGAATCAACATAATTTTATATAATCATGAAATTTATTTTTCCTTTGCTCTACTGTACTTCCTAACATACCCAAGAACTGAAATATACTTGAGCACTAATATTATTGCATCTCTATTTTGTACATTGAAATCAAACTATAATTTTGAATACCATTACAGAATACACCTGACTATGTTTTAAAATTAACAACAAATAACTTGGCACCAAATTACGCACTAGTGACATGTGTTGCTACATACCTGTTGCAACACCAGCTTGGGAAGGCAGCTGACTCTCATTGCCTGGTGTGAATGGGAACTCTACAGCATCACTCTGAGCTTGGTTGCCATTGCTTGTATGTCCATGCTGCAGCTGAGGCTGAAGCTCTATGGACTCCCCTTCACCTTTTTCCTGTCCTACTACAGCTGTCACTACATCAGTGAACTTCATCATTAAAGCATCTAGTCAATACTACCAATTACCAATAGAAAATGATGTATAAAAATATCACTGCTGGAAAAGCAAATATTCTTCTTTAATCTTATATACTTAATTCAGAAAAGTTTATTGTTATTTATTAAATGATAGGATTTTTATGAAAGCGACTCCTAAGGGTGAGCTCTGAAGGAGGAACAACTTATGCAGAGGCAGCAGAGCGCACAACAAGAATTACATACTGACTAACTGACTCGGAGGCTCGGAGCACTAATCTCGTTCATTTTGGCCGCAGCTCAGGATTTTTGAGAGCTTTAAAGTGGTGTCACTAGGCCTTCAGATCGAAATGAATCATCAGCGTATGAATCATGATTCATCAAAAATCTGAGAAATGAAACAGATAAAGATGTAGTTATTTACGGTAGTGGGTCAAATTAAAAATTCTTAGGTAACTCGAAACAGATATTGGTCAAGCGATGAAAACAACAAAAATGTTCATCAATATATTTCTAGGTCTAAAAAGAATTAGATTGAAGGTAATTGGCCTGTTTGGTATTGTCTCATTGGACGTCTTAAAAGTATGTAAACTTTTTATTTGGCCCATAAATCCGGAATTATATTATTGTTTGAATTCATTTCTGTTACGCCTCAGCATAAAAATTCGTTCCACAAGAATTCAATTTCAATACTTTTGTAATGAGGGAATATTTTCTCAAAAATATGTGTTTTAAAGGTAATTTATTTTTGAGATTGTTCAGTTCTACAATTGAAATTCATTGGGAACATATTTTAAAAACATGGTTCACTTTCAGTCTGGTCACATGATGTAAACTAGTTCATTGTGTTGGGAAATGCCAAGGCCTAAACATAGGATGCGGTTAATTAAGCTGGACTGAAGGCTGGGTTGGCTCTTTGAGAAAACTTCAGTACAAAATTAAACCTATTAATAATGAGCAAAATTAATTACATTTTTTATTCAGGACCCACAACTTCTACATTGTGTTTTAAAGTATTCCTCATTCGTCTCATCAAGTAACTCAGAAACAGCATTTGAAGCTTGGAAGGAGTACGTGTCGACGAGACTCCGATGTTGTACTCAAATGCTTAGGCAACTCCATGGTGACTGTGTGCCTTTAAATTAAAAGTTTAATTTAAGAAAATTTTATTCCGATAAAGTTCGGATGCTCTAATATTTAATCAGTTCCTAAGCAGTATAAATTTTTGGTAGCATAGCAAATCTGTGAAGTATTTTTGCTGCTTTGATAGAAGCGTAAACTTAAGGAAGAATAAAACAGTCACTCAAGTTTATAGCATGGTTGAGAGCGTCATGTCAAACTAGGTCCTAACTAAGGACTTAGTCTTGAGGAACAAACTGGATGTATCTCAAGAACCGTTTTTAACCGACCTATGTGATGCACTTCTTTAAATGTCTGAATTAAGGTCATCAACTTTTTCCTCCTGTGCAATTCATTAGTCAACCAAAGACGACTCTATGATTGACTTGCCATCTACGTTGCGGTACCCCTAAAATGCATATGAACCTAGGATACGATACTATCTCGACGCCTCCAGTGTTGGAAGAAAATCATTCTTCAATTCTTCGACGACCAAACCAGTCATTGTTGGAGAAACCATTTTATGTAATTCTGGAGCAGCAACCTAAAATAAACCTAGAGTGTTCCGGTTTCGATCGCACGCTGCGTCTATTTTCTTGATATGTCATCATTTCCAACTTTTCTCTTGTTTAAAAGATACCGCTGTATAGTACTTCAATCTAGAAAAATTCTTGTGAAATGTAGAAAATTTTTACTTTTGAGAATGAATGCATGGAAATTATAAACGTTGAAAAATATAAATTAAAATACCTTTAGGAAATTTTTTTCACGTTTGCTACCCATTTGATAAGCCTGGTAAGAAAAATCGAAATAGCAAAGAGTAATATTATTAACAAACATTTGTCCTTGGTTTTTAATAATCAATGTGTAAAAGAAAATTTATTCTCTGCCTACACGAATATAAGGCTATGTATACAGAAACCAACCTAGTAAGATCTCAGAAGAGCAGGAAGTCATGCATGAAAATGCATGACTACGAAGTCGAAGGAACTGTTCGTAAGGACCTTAAATTTCACGAAAAGTGTGAGAAACCGTAATAACGTTGTTTTTTTGTGCTCATCCAGATAGAAACTTGGTCAATGAGACAGGAAGCAATGTAGACAAACCAGTTCGAATGCAGCTTTCTCGAGTTAAGAGTCATGCCTGGAGGGTACATGGCTGCGGCAGACCTATATAAACACGCAGCTAAGCGTGCTTTCCTCACTCGCTGTTCAGATTTATATCGTCACGTTCGTTGCTGTGTATCCAGTCTACATATTGATCGTCATGGGGCTACTTATTGCATTACGGGTAAACTAACTTCTTGCGATATTGTCTGTTGAACGCTTTGAATATAAAGAATAATTATCCAATCGCTCCGTATGTCTACGAAGAATTCTTTCTAAATAGCTAGAAGAAATTAAGCGCTATGAAACAACAAGGACTCGAGAAAATATCGTTCGTAAATTAACGTACGAACCACTCGTAGTTTGCAGGCCTATTTACGTTGTAAACAAAGGGAAATTTAATAAACTAACGGTGTGATCAATAGAGAGAGTGTACGATAAACAACGAAAGTGTAAATCGGCAATGAAGATGTAGCTTTAATTACACTTGATGTTTCATTCGTTTGAGAATATGAAAAACATATTATAGCCTCTGGTTCAATTGCATCGGGGCACATCGAGCAAAAGACGTGCCATACGTTAAACCTAGGGGGAAAATTTTCTAGGTCACGCACTTTTGACAATGCACACGGAATCTAAAGAAGCAGAACTCTCGACGCTTTAATCTATGTCTACATTGAAGAACTATTAATCTTTCTATTTTCCCTCAGTTTTGATGATCGTGCGTAGTGTTAAGCACATAATTTATGTTATCTGAGAGGTGGGCTTGACAGGTATGGGTTTCACGGTGAAATTTACCTGAATGAAGTTCATAAACACACATGCACTCGCTCGTCAGGTGGGTGAGATTCATGCTTGATAAATTCATTTCGAAAACCCGTTGCCGACCATCATTTCAGTTGTTTGTTAATATGTGTGATTCAGTGCACTGAGGAAAAGATTCACAATGATTATCAAAGAAATAATTATTTTAATCCCACAAGCTGTCAGTGTTTTGAATATATATCATTTATCCACTCAGTTGTGGATACGATATCGCACTTGATTTTAAAATAATTCTTAAAATTATTTTAAGTCATGTCACCACGCTTTATCAATTATTCTATCACAGATTAAGAAAGTCATTATTCACTCTGTTGGGTGACTATTCTTGCACCATATTGTTTGCTATCGTTAAATGATGAAAGAAAAATCAGACTACAGCGTTTCGTGCTATGATTGATTGAAATGTAAGACC
Organism: Orchestia grillus; assembly: GCA_014899125.1. Lineage (NCBI taxonomy): Eukaryota > Metazoa > Arthropoda > Malacostraca > Amphipoda > Talitridae > Orchestia > Orchestia grillus. The sequence goes on along the minus strand of VOMN01050711.1, from coordinate 14,633 downwards.
TTCTGTGATTGTTTCTGTGATTCCTCAGTCTTCCATATTCATGAGGAATACAATAGGTTGTGAAGCTTTTGAAAATGAGTCCTTATAGACAGAGCTGGGCAGCGCTACTTTGAAATGTAGCGGCCGCTACATTTCAAAGTAGCGCTGCCCACCTCTGCTTATAGACGACACGAAAGATACTGAGTCCCCGCACGCCACATGATACCTCTCTTGCACTTGAAACATGCACGTACCGTGTACAGTACACAGTTCGTACACATTATTTGTAGAGGGAGAGGATGCCAAGTTTTGCGCCTTTGTGCTCCCCGAAAAGCATTGCCGTAAAAGATGTCTGCATTCGGATCGCAGACGCGGAAGGAACTCCTGCTGGCGTGTCAGGTGTCTACTGCACGGCAGGTGTCGCAGGACAGGTCATCCCTCTAGTGCTCGGGAGTCCGATAAATGTAGTTTACATCCCGCGAATTCCGGTCCGTAATTATAAATGCTAGGGACCATCAGCGTGCAGTCAAGGAGACTGATTGTTGACGAGCTACAGGAATATGGATGTTTGTTTATGAACGACGAGTGTATTAGTGATTGTTGTTGTGTGTTTTTATCTATAAAGTTGGCTGCACTTGACTGCGATTGGTTTTATCACTCATAGGAATAAAATTACTGTGATTGTATTGTAACATGACGACACTCGTATTCCAAGCATAAACTAGTTGATGTCCACTCACCCTCGAGCGAGAGGATTATGGGTGGACATCTCGGGGACTTTCTACTTCCCCACAGCCCCAGCGAAGGCAGGAAATAGGCCGTGCACGTGTACTCCACACTGCGCATGCGTGACTTGCTCTCATCTCGCCATCAGCTCTCCGTTCTTCAAAAAAATGTGGCGTGGAAGTTAAAGAAAACCCACGCCTGCAAGCTGACGTTCGCGGCTATGGTTCTCTCGGCCGTATTTAAGAGCGTGTGCTCTCGTGAATTGAAACGCAAGGAAACACAACCGAATCTGTGCTCTAAGTCGACATAAGAAGAGAAAGTAATAAATGGGAAAACATAATTTACATGTTTCATAACATGTTATTCAAATTATTACGACGTGCGTACAGAAAGGTGCCTCTCACAATCAATTTGAATCACTGATGATCTCCAGGTGCTTCATTTCATTGTTGACGTTTTTCTCAAATTATTCATGCTCCAGATCTGTGGCTCGTGAGCCTCCAAGTGTTGCCCCACTGCTAGAATTTTCTGCATCGAATAATCTTCCTCGACTGTGTTTTTGAAGAGCAAACTAACGATGTATGAAAATAAGAACATTTGAGCCCTGATGAATCAAATTTCGAAACAACATTTCCATCACCTACGTGGTGTTGTTAGGAAACAACATTTCCTTCACCTACGTGATGTTGTTAGGAAACAACATTTCTTTCGCCTACGTGATGTTGTTAGAAAACAACATTTCTTTCACCTACGTGGTGCTGTTAGGAAACAACATTTCCCAACATTTCCTTGCCTAAAATTCTATAATTTCAAGTCATTACAAGTTCCGTTGTTCGTTACCATGAGATATTTCAAACACACGACCTTCACTCATCAAGCCTGCAGTGTCAGGTCCATGCAAATATGAGAAAAATAAGGCCAAATAAATAAGCGAAAATTAAGGCCAAATAAATGAGCGAAAATTAAGGCCAAATAAATAGGCGAAAAATAAGGCCAAATACAAATAAATCCTTCCAAAAATTTACTCAGTCACAAGAGTGAAGTAGGATTAAGAAGTAGTGTAGCCTGAGATCTTTCTTATCTAGAGCACCGAAGTTCTTAATTATTTTGTGCGCTGTCTGTTTTCCAGTGGATATACATGAGCTATGGTTAGACGAATGTGTGAAATAAAAAGTGCTGCTTATTTACAGAGCGTCAAAAAAAAATACCTTCACCATACTTTGATTGATTATCAAGCATTTATTAACTATCGCATGACTAAGTATCGAAACACAAACTTATAAAGAAACCAGTTAATGTCGGTAGTTGTGAACATTGGAAAACGATGCACGATGTTTGATAAAAACTTAATGAACGATTTAACTGCGGTAAGACTTTTCCTGCGACAAGCTGTATTCTCAAGTTGTGATGTAGAGTTGACCTAAGTACCGTGGTGTTGCAGGTGCTGCTGCTGGTGGGTCTGTGTGCCGTCTTCAGCTGGGGGGGACCAGTCCCCGACAGCCCCTACGCCCCCCACCACGAGCCCCACTACGGGGGGCATCTGGGACGCGTCAAGATCCAGGCCTACAGGGGACCCACCAAGGATTACTTCGCCCCGTGGGGATACTTCGTAAAGCAGCCTCAGGATGAGTTCAAGAAGAAATACCACTAAGATTCTGCACTCTGAGATTGTAGTAGCGTTGTTGTGTGTCCGTACCGCCAGGTTCATTGAGTTTTATTCATTCCAGGACAGTCGTCTCTCAACGACTTGAGAGGGAGCGCCGACACAAAACTGGATATCGATATTTTCCGGTGAAATATGGCTGGCTTAGTAACACATTCCAAAATCAAACCATACTTTGTTGCCTGTGCCCTTCCTCGATCACAGTACTTTGATTTTTGTCGTTGCGCGCGTGTCGATTTTCATTTTTACATCATTCAACACTGAAAGGTTCGTCGCGGCTGTGCATTTGTCCCGAGTTACAAATTAGGATCCAAACAAAAAGTTTCGTTTCGAATTACCGCGTCTCACCACTGCAGAAAGCTCGTCGTTAAAGTCTTCCGTTAGGACTAGCTCTGCTACCGTTCAAAACCGGGTGTCCTCCCGCTGACCCCGCTGCTGGAAGAGGGTTGGTAACTGTGATTGCGGCACATCCAAGGAGCCTCGCCCAAGTTAAACTGTTCCTCATTTCAAAGTTTGGTGTAATCGTAATTTTGTTAATTTCAATTTGGACAGTAAATTTTTGTCATTTCTAAAACTGGAATTCCGATAGATTCTAATTTTTTTAGCGTCTAAATTGGGCAAAAAAAATTTTAGTACTTTTTGTAGTAGAAAATTTTGCACGACTTATATGCTTCTTTTGTATCGTTTATTTTCGGATATTTTCACTTAATTTTAACCGATGTCAGGTATCACTTTTTATATTTGATGGCATTCGGCTGCACAAAAATAGAATGAAGAATTTTTTAACGAATTTTTGACCCTCAACAAAGTCGATCTCTCTCTTTCTAGGCTAAGTGTATTTATTTCAACTGTAATTATTACGAGCTATCGTATAGCTCGTATAACTATCGTACAACTATCGCAATATGTGATTTCATTGCCAAGTTTTGATGAAATTATAGAGAAATTTCTATGTCTGTTTTAAATAAAGCGATTCGTCCTTAGTTGTGTACTTTTATCCTCTACAAAACCATCATTTATGCAGCGACCACGCGAGTAAAAAATGAGTAAAGTGTGGGAACTGTTGCCGTACAAGCAGGGGGGGGGGTGCATGTAGGCTGAGAAGTGAGAGGTAATATTCTCCAAAATATTATTCATGTCGACAGAACAAAAACCCTACACCCAGGAAGAGGTGATTCACGTATTTCAACAGTTTCAAGCAATCTGTTACCACAAGCATAGCATAGATATCGCATACGCATAGATTTCTGAAGACTACCACACAGCAGAGTTTTAATCACAGCCCATCGTGGACCCGACTGAATAAGTTCCGTGACGTCTTGCATTTCATGTACAAACCGATACGGCTTGCATGAGAAAGAAAAAAAGAAAGAAAAATATTTTATTCCGATCTCATTCCCATACAGAGCATGCTACATCGGGTTTTCAATCAGTAAAATTACAGCCTTAAAATTAAAATGTGGAAGTCAAGTGACACTTCTGATTATTATCAGTGACTACAACCTTAAAATTACGGGTGAAAGTCACGTTGAAAATTACAGCCTTAAATTAAAATGTGGAAGTCGCAGTAGAACTTTTGATTGTGATCAGTAAGACCCCAACCTTAAAATTACGGGTGGAAGTCACGTTGAAACTTCGAGTTGTGATTCCTAATTTTATCCTAAGCACGAAAAGTGAAATATTAACTCGAATAACATCTTAAATAAAAATCTAGGATGAGGTATTGGTTCCTATAGCATGCGGTATTTGTTCTTGTAAAATCCGGTATTGGTTTTTAACATATGTGACAAACCAGACATAGCCCATGAATATCTACTGGCATTCATTAGTAATAGTAGTAGTAGAATTGGAGTAAGAGCGCATCAGTACTAAGGTTCATTACGAGCGTCATCAATACTTCCCTCAACATCGAATGTCTAGCATGAACTCAGCATGCAAATTCATTCAGTCTATTGTTAAATGACAGTTAAATTCAAGTTTCATGAGCTTTACTCAATTTACAGAGACGGGATAATAGTGCATTGTGCCTTTGAATAAAAAAAAAACATTCTTTCTTTTCCTAAAACGCCGACCAATGAATTGAGATTCTGAAATAAACCAATAACTCAATTTTTATAGGATATTTCCTTTCCACAAAAGACCTATGTACTTTCATTTGCATGGCATTGGTGTTAGTCAATTTTGGCGTAGCAGAAAATTCATGGGAAATACCATCAGCCATTTCTTCCATCGTGGAGCGGGCGCTAGGTTGAGGTGTGGAGGTCGAGCGATGAGTGAAAATACACTTATGGAATCTATGATTCAGGAACGCTACTGTAAGGCTATTTTAACGTTACTGTCTGACTAGAAGGTAACCTTTACGTTACTGGAACGTTCCCGAAACAGTACTACCTTAGCAGAACGTAACTGTTACGTTAGTGGAACGTTACTGAAACGTTACTGTTACGTTACTGGATTGTTAATGATTGTTGAGGGCGACCGACTTCTATTGAGGAGGATACCCAAGGAGGTCTGGACACGAGGGGCACGTTAGGCGCTCCCGCTTGATTTCAGAAAAATTCCCCTCAAAATTGCACACAAACTTAGAAGCAAAACGAGCTAATGGACTAGCGTTATACGCAAAAACTATTAAACTTTGCTATGTGTAATAAATCATTCATTCAATTTTACTCATGCTTTTTATGCGGCAGTTATTATGATTGAAATGTTTTTGAATCGTTTTCAATTTCACAAAAAACTCACTACTTTTATAGATTATGTAAACAATCAGACTTGTAAACCTAAGTTTCGCCTTCGTAAATGTCCAAGAAACAATTGAGTAATAAATATTCAGAGGATACAGAGACACAACCTTCGCTAAATGAAGAGTTGGCTTTAAATCTTCAATCTCGACTAATCTCGACTTTTCAACATCTGACTCGAAATCTAAATTTGCCTGCCTTGCACAAGAACGTATGAGGTATGCATTAAAAACACGTTTTGATAGAGAAGCAAACAACAGCAAAAATGTCGTGTCGCTTATCACGAGTTCATTGAGATGTACACCTCCAATTTCCCACTATATGTATCAATTTAATCGTTTTCAAGTATCGAAGTCTTGAAATGGTTCCACACCGCATTAAAAATATTGAAACAATTTACGAAATCCAAAGTTATACCTCTAAAAACGTGTTGATACAAACGTTGCATTTTACCTCCTTTTGACACAATAGGTTGACCATTATACTGAAACCGCAATCAGTGTTTCTAAAATTTCGAGCTCTTTCTAAAAAAAATTGCCTTGGATAACTAATCAAAGACGAATAAATTTACACACGGGAACAGTACGATGAATTTTTACCGGCTTTGTTTCAACGAAAAAATTGCTTACATGATTATCCTCTCAATATGAACGAGTGCAATACTAAAATCAGGGTTCATAAGCCTTACTGACGAATGTTCAGAAACAAAGAATAAGTGCACTCAAAACCTAGACAGTTCACCAGGAAATATTTTGTGTAATTGTGTAATGATAGTCTGCGCAGATGTGGTGCAGGAAATAAAACAGCTACAGCTACAAATATATCTTTGAGAACTCTTTAGAACCGGTATTTTTTTGTCGCTTAGCGTGCGTGAAAGCTGTACGTCTGAAGCTGGAACAAGTGACAGTTGTTCAATGGCGGAGAAGACCGTTAGACTCAATCTTCTTGCATATCGGACGAGCCGTACATTCATCCGGACTGCGGACAACCCGCGCCAGGTTAGTGTAGCATGTAAAGCGGGTGGGTGAGGTTGATACTTAAATGCGCTCCGCCGCTCACTGCAGGAGCGTGAATCATCTTACGAGTTTAGAAGTCATCAGAAGTAAAATCTAATTGGCCATCATTAGACGTTAAATAAAATATAAATTGGTGAGTCTTCTCACTTTGTCATTTGCATTCTGATTTCCTTGTTACTTCGTTACCATCGTATCTTCAATTTATGTAGTGCTTGATGTATACGAATGCGGTATATCAAAGTCAAATCCTGATTTGAGACTACGTTATAGTAGAAGTAGTAGAAGCTATTATTCCCGATTAATTTTCTTTTTACTATAACTACAATTGGAATCGAGGAGCGCTTGGCGTATGACGCTGATGTCTATCATGCGAAACGAAAACGAAGTCCGTTTCGTATGCATTCATTTGATTAAACTTGCTTTTAATACTGAGCTCAATGTCAAGTCACTCCAGTCTTGTTCAATTTTTATTTAAATATCCATGACTTTTTTTCACAAAGCATGCATGAAAACTAGCGCTGACTTGTGATTTCTCATTAAGCTTATTAGTCCACAGGAGCAAAATTGCGTGCTGGCAGTAAAGACAGTATTATTGCAGCATTTCTCATTAAACTGATCAGTTCATAGGTGCAGAATTGCGTGCTGGCAGTAAAGACAGTATTATTGCAGCATTAGGACGCTTCGGGAGAGGAGAGCTGTGGGGCGCTGGTAAACAACGGCTTGACTCTTCACGCTCTGGTGTGACTCTGTAAGTCACACGTAAATTTAACTATTACATCAGTACAACATCACTCTTACGAGCTTAAGTTTACCTTGAAACACCTTGTAACGGATGTGACGCGTGAAGCACCTGATACAGTTAGCCCAGTCATGTTTTTCTTTACATTTAAACATTCATTAAAACAAACGCCCGTACGCCCAACTAGAAAAAGTTAGTTTTCGCGAGAAATGAATTGATGTACTCGAGCATACATTTGCGATCTTAATATGGCAACGAGCTGAACCAGCCCTATTGAAGGGTGTGTCTGGAGGTAATTTAGGGAAGAAGGAATAAAGTCTCCCATACTTTACCGAATTGTGTATTCGTTATGCAGTCACTCAATTCACAAACAAATTGTTTCCGAAGCAGTTTGCTTTTCGATCGTTATTGGGTCGAGCATCACTAGAACGATCTTCTTGTAATGAACACGCCTCATGTGATACAGGAATTTCTGTTGGCTAGCCTTACTATAAAAACTTAAAACTAACACTAGGCGAGACAATTGACTTATTACACAAATGTAAAATCACTCGAAGTACCATTCACATTTTTCTTCAAAGAATGAAACGAATTCGATTAAAAACTGAACAATTTTGCAGCCCTATGTTCAGGATATGAAAATACGTTACAATTTAAGTTGAAATCAATGAACGAGTTTCTCAATATATAAAAACTACTATGTAGTTTCATGAACAGCCTACCGTAATTGTGTTGTACCCACTACCCAAGGACGAATACCGTTTGTTGCGTGCGTTTCATTGGCACATGTAACTATTTGTGCGGCTCTCGTAACACATTTAACACGCGTTTTACTTTATAAGTAGCACATTTTGTATGTAACACATTTATGTGCCCCTCCTTGGCACATGTAACACTCTGGCTCTTGTAACACACTTTACATGCTGCCAGAGGCGCATCTCAAGACCGTTGCGGGGAGTGACAGGAGCAGAGGTGGGCAGTAGCGCGCTACATGTAGCGGTAGCGGTAGCGGCGCTACAATCTAGTGGGTGTAGCGGTAGCGGTAGCGCCCGCTACATTTAGAGCATGTAGCGGTAGCAGTAGCGGCCACTACATTTCAAAGTAGCGCTGCCCAGCTCTGGACAGGAGGCTGTACGCGTGTGCCATTGTCCCATGCGACTTACAGTTATTACTAGAGCATGAGGAGATAGTGTTTGTGCTTGCAATGCTTCTGAAATAATGTGTTTTTTTGTTCTTGCGTACCTAAACCTAAAGGGCATCAACGATGTGCTGCGCAGCTGCAGTGGAGCTAGGCGGGGCACCACTAAATTGAGGTCTGTCTCATCGAATGAAGAGATTTCAATGCTGGACATGAGACTTAAGTTTCCATCTCGGAAACTTAAGTCTCATGTTGAATTCCATCTCTCCAGTTAAAGAACTTAAGTTTCCATCTCGGCCGAGCGACTAACATTGCACAGCGACGCGCGCAGGGCTCTAGTGACGTGGTATGTGACTCAAGTGAACGCAGGGTGTGTTCTCTTAACCCATTTTCTCTTAGCGTTGCCATATGGCAACTGGTCTAAGAAATGTTTGCGTTGCCATTTGACAACAGGCCTATGAAATATTTGCATTGCCATATGTCATGAAGTGTTTGCGTTGTCATATGCCAACAGGCTTATGAAATGTTTGCTTTGCCATATGGCAACAGGCTTATGACATATTGTGTTCCCTTATGGCAACAGGAGTATGAAATGTTTGCGTTGTCATATGCCAATAGGTTTATGAATTGTTTACGTTGCCATATGGCAACAGGCTTATGAACTAGCTACTTCCTGTCAACTAGAGATGAGCAGCACACGTCACAGCGGATGATGCCAACAGCTTTTGGTCATGTCCACCGAATTTCAAGGAGAAAATAAGAAAAGTTTACTCATATATGAACTAGTTAAGAAATTTTTACGACCCTTTCCCAAGGGCGTCACAGCTGCGACGCTGTTACTGAGGCTGTTTTGGTTGTAAAAATAGAAATGCATCAAATTACTGCAGTAATAATGAAATACAAAAAGGAAGTTCGTGGGTGCATTCTTTTCACAACGGTTTGAGCACATTTGATTTCAGTTTCGAGGGCACGAATGACTTTTGACGCGGTCAAATGCATGTAATGCTAAAAAAACATAATTCTTGTTCTTTTTTCTCATAATTTACTCCTTTGTCACCCAACTTGCACGACAACATTAGTAAAAAAATGAATTTTATTTATTCAGGTTATGTGACGATCATGCAAATTTTTTGATTTACAGTGTGGGAAATTGAGTTCAGTAATTTTCATCTTCAGTGCCCTGACAAAGTTCTGTTCCGTGACGACTGAAGGTCGGCACCGCCACTGAGTTCTGGCCCCCCAGTGCAGGGTGTGGGGCGACTGCTGGGCTCGCGTCCTGAGATGTTGATTATTGAGCTCCCATTGGCAAATGTTGAGTGATGATTGAGCTCCCATAGGCAAATGTTGAGTGATTATTGAGCTCCCATTGGCAAATGTTGAGTGATGATTGAGCTCCCATTGGCAAATGATGTTGAATGATTATTGAGCTCCCAGTGGCAAATGTTGAGTGATTATTAAGCTCCCATTGGCAAATGTTGAGTGATGATTGAGCTCCCATTGGCAAATGTTGAGTGATTATTGAGCTCCCATTGGCAAATGTTGCAAATGTTGAGCGATGATTGAGCTCCCATTGGCAGATTTTGAAGAATTACTGAGCCCTATTATGGAATATTAAGCGACTATTAAACTTATAATAATAGGTCAAGAGACCGGTGTTGTCCAGCAATGCTAAAAAACTTTTCTTAAGGAAGCATTTCGAGGCCCAACTGTTTCTTTTGTTTACATTCATTCAGAAGCCGTGCTGAAATGTAGGTCGCTGCTGCCAGCGAGCGGTGATGTGACTTTACATAAACATAGAGTGGGGCTGTCCCAGTCGAGAGGACTGCTTTCTTCTAATGACAGACATATCCCCCACACACGCCACGAGTTGTCTCTTGTGTTCTACGCGTCGTCTCCTTTACTGACTCTGAAGGTTAATATTTGAAAACATCCACTGGGTTTTTTATTTATTTCCCAAGCTTTCGCACGCTTATTAAGCAGCGTGCGTTTTCAAGGGACGAAACAACGAAAATTTGGGACCTATGACATGCTAGGCCGTAAATAGGCTACGCCGACCAAATTTATACAGTATTTACGGGGAAAACATGAACATGACATGATGGGTGAAAAAGCGATCGAATTTGAATTTACTGACTCTGTGACGTCGCGCGAGGGACATGCCTGGTATTATACGTAGCTACCCAGTCCGCACCTTGGGACCGTTGTCGCGATTTTTATGGGACGTGACGGAGGGTTCTACCTGCATTGTGCGTTTTGAAATAAGATTTGTAATAATGCATACGAGCCTGTCGAAGTTGTTTTGCTTATTTTCATGTTTTGGTGAGGCAAATGTTTCGCGGGTATTTAGGGCAGGAAATAGTTTTGGAGTCCACTGCAAGATATTATGAGGCAAAGTTTATTCTCTCATTATGACACATATTATTGAGCCTTAATATTGATTTGGTTTCAGTAAAAGATGTAAAATAATAAACAATTCTGCTATCACCCGAAGTTGTTTCAGGATGCATCGAATTGCTGGAAAGCGGGTGTACTATCAGATAAAATTTATATATTTTTCTTTTGGGACAGCCCAAAGTTTTCCAATTCGCAAGATTTGTACTACGCAGTCATATCGAGGGTATAGAAAATTTGTACGTAAACTTTGGTTTTCATTAAGACTGGAATTCCACAACGTTGTAAACTCGGGCACATCTGACCTTGAACCTCAGTATCTTACGATCGGGAGGTTGTTTGCTGACTCATTTGAATGGTGCATCGAATGCCATACCTGTCACACTACAAAACGTAGTTAGCTGCGCTGCGTCTTTAACTTTTGGCGCCATAATGTGACTTTCAAGTCACTCGTATGTGAAATTTAACTTTACGTTGCTTCAACATTACTTCAAAAAGCTTAAATTCAACTTTCATCGTTTTGTGACGAATGTGACCGGGAAAATACCTGTTTAAGCTATTGCATTCACATTTTTCTATTCAAACAAGCAAACACTAAACAAAAAGAAATTAATTTTCTAGAAGAATTTAATTCAGAACGTAGCGGATTAATCAGAAACCGGTTATCGGTTACAGCTGGAGATGTAAACTCGATCGCGGTTCCAGAATGTTTCTCATGAAATAAATCTTCATTAGCGTTACGTGCTTTTCCTGAGTAGAGGCGACAGCGGGCGGGCACAGACATATAAAATTTATTGTGGTCACTCAGTTATATGTTATCATGCCTCATGCATTCAGGCATCGTGGTCTCCATGTGCTTGCGTGCGTGAAGGCATGTGAGCGAGGGACATGCATTCTACGTGAGCTTGTTGGATTCTTCCTCGTCCTTATTTGGGAAGGCACTCCACTGCTCGTTGAATGGCAGGAATTCTGGAGGAAAGTAAACTGTTACTAACAGGAAAAATCTTTCTGACGCGAGTATCTCAATTTGACCAACCTAAAATCTGCTCGCACAAAATTTCTGAGAAAATGCCTGTCAGGATCTATAAGTGAATTCTTCTCATTTTTTCATTGTTCGGAAAATGATCTTATCTGATGTAGAAAATCCAACAGAACAGCATTCTTCTCAGTTTCTATTCGCATCTGCACGATAAATGTAGGAATAGTCCGAGCTGTTAAATCCCAATCATTTCACCGATTCCGTAAGATAAGATGGTTACATTTACTAAGATGGACCCTAAAATAGTTGAGTTACAATAACTATAATGAAAAGTAAGAAACTTAAGTTAGAGTAACCAGGAGAAAACGCACGCTTCTCGGAGAACACACCTAACTCACGACAGTGATGGATGGTCCGATTGTAAGTATTGGTCGTTGTGGAGCAAGAGTTTTCTATCTAATAAACAACGTCCGAGTTTCCTCGATCGTCTATTGAATGAAACTTTCCAATTCCGCGAGTGCAGGAGACAGCTTTGCAGCTACAGTTCTCACGTAAATAAGATTTGATGCACAGTGTACTTGATGCTGGTGCGCATGGTCATTTGTCCCTGTTGCTGGCACGCATGAGGGGAGCTCGTTCACTGGGACATGCTTGTTCATGTTGCTGTGTCATGTTTGCTCATGTTACTGTCACATACTTGTCCATGTTTATGGCTCACATGAGTCCATGTTACCACACCTATGGAAACTAACGTTCAACACGTGACTTTGACGTGACTGGTATGTACATGTTGATGCTCGTGACTTTGACGTGATTGGTACATGTTGATGTGCTGTAGTTGTGTGCTGGAGGGCTGATGGAATACATGGAGCCCGTCGGGGGCTGAGGCAATTTAAACGGTATAAAGTGCATGAAAGTCATTTAAGAGAGCGTGTTCACCGAAGTAAAAATGTCCAAAGAGGAAAGTTTAGAAACGCTTTGTTACCGTTGAGTGCGCAAAGAAAACTCAGCGGCCGGCATCATGGTGTGTGTACCTAGGTAAGTGATACACATCATTGAGCCTGTTTGTGAACTAAATAGAAACGCTTTGCGCAAGGACGGCGCAGAAGACGAGACTGGGATCGCTCAACTTTCACTTTAGGTCGTCGTGATCTGCGGCACGGAGCAGCGTTGGGGAAGAGATAACGTTGGGGAAGCAGCGTTGGGGNTGAATTGTTTTTTTCTGCCTCTCGGTGTTGCTCAATTTAGATTCAAAGATTCAAGAGAAGCAAAATATTGTTGTGATTTTGTGATCTAAAATGGCTGGCCGAACTACTTACAACTGAGCACCGTTAGCTTTGAAATTATGTTTGCGTGGAAATGCATTTAACGTAAAATATTAAATGTGAATTTAGCATTCCAAGTACATGCATAAAAGACGAGAATTAGGAAAATTTCAAAAGTGATGCTCTTAGCTTCTGAATTTTACGCAATTTGCGTTTATCCGAAATTCTGCATCAATACGCACTTTAGAATAACAATCAGTTCGTAGTTAAATGTCACACAATTAGTCGTTATGTCTGACCAGCTGCATGCATTGCTCCGTTGTGTGGACAGGGAAGGGGAACTGCACCTCGACCCCCAGAGAGGGAGAACCGCACCTCCCTACACCGGGGGAACAACACCTTCCCTCATCGAGGAAGCAACACCTCCTAAAAGCGAGGGAGCAGCAAACAACACCCCCTCCCCCCCCAGTGAGAGAACAACACCCCCACCAGCTTGGGAACAACACCTTCCCTCATCGAGAAGGCAACACCTCCTACCAGCGGGGGAGCAGTAAACAACCCCCGCAATTGAGGGAACAACACCTCCCTCCAACGGGCAACGTCTCCCTCGTACAAGTGGAAGACCTGACCAAGACCTGCAGATACTCCCGTCGTTGTTCCAGCGGCAGCGTGTGTCTGCGAGGGACCGGAGATATGCTGCAACTCTAATGAAGCCTGGGGTAATCTTTGTGAACAGTCGACTTGGGTGGTGTTCTCTCCAAGCTGTACTTTTCCATCTTACAGCTTGATTTGTGATGGTTTTTAGTAAATGTTGGAAGCGTACGTTAGTGTTAGTTGGAGTGGACTCTATTATTTACTGTACGTTGTATGTAAACCAGTGTTACAGGCAGAGCTGGGCAGCGCTACTTTGAAATGTAGCGGCCGCTACATTTCAAAGTAGCGCTGCCCACCTCTGGTTACAGGTGTGTTCTGTACGTTGTCTGTAAACCAGTGTTTCAGGTGTGTTTTTAAGGTGTCTATAGACTAGCGTTTAAGGGTGTGTACTATACGGTGACTGTAAGCAAGTGTTTACGGGCGTCCTCACTACTTTATGTGGGTGCGTACGCAAGTATTTTTAGGAGTGCTTAGTGTACTCAAGTGCCCAGGTTCCTACAAGCAGTCATAGGGCTCAGCTGTACGGACGAACGTACAGTTTTGAAATCTCATAGACAAATGATCTTGGTTAGGTCCAGGGTCAATTCCAGAGCTTGTATTGGTATTGGCAAAAAATTTGGCCCGATTTGATCTTAATTCGATATTGGCATTTTTAAAAGTATTATTTCCCTTAACTAACCACTATATGCTGTATTGTTGCTATATTTGTAACTCTACGTACGCCGCATCAGGTGGTAGCGAATCTTGAAACTGGCGAAGGCACACCTGCAGAGCGAAGATTACCTTCAGGAAAGTGGGGCGAGCTTCTGGAAATACGAATAAAATTTAGTGATTAGAGAGCGGGAAGAGCTCCTGAAAATAACATCAAAATAAAGCTGATTTTGAACAACAGCTGCAACACACGGGCTGCCTTCGAATGTTGACCTTAAGCAACAGCTGCAGGAAACGGTGTTGTCTTCAAATTCTCTATTGGAACAACAGCTGTAACAGCTGAAACGCTCGGGCTTGTGTCTAGTGAAATGCTCCTCAACCCGGCCCAGTACTACACAACCCTGCACAACCCTAAGGAAACCTACATAACTCTACACGACCGTACACAACTCTGCACAACCGTACACAACCCTGCACAAATCTGCACAACCCTACACGTCCTTATACAACCTTACACAACCCTGCACAACCGTACACAACCCTACACAACCGTGCACAACCCTGCACAACCGTACACAATTCTGCACAACTGTACACAACCCTACACAACCCTACACAACCGTGCACAACCCTACACAACCGTACACAACCCTACACAACCCTACACAACCCTACACAACCGTACACAACC